>VWYK01119921.1:8051-28083 GCA_013399775.1 Semnornis frantzii
TCCCTTCCAACCTCTGACATCCTGTGAACCTGTTAGGAGTCACACATCTCTCTACAGTTTTGTTTTTTTTTTTCTAGGAAACATTGCTATGTTATTACAGTGCCTTCTCTATTTACTATTAAATAATGCTATGCTTTTTTAATGTGAATTCTTCAAACATCTTTCTCTTACTGCAGGGTTTTTGCTCGACAAGAAGATCGGCGTAAATCAACCAAAAAGAATTGAAAATGCAAAGATTCTTATTGCAAACACTGGTATGGATACAGACAAGATTAAGGTATGTGACAGAACTGCTTTTGTGAAATAATGGTTTCCTAAATAGAATTCCTTTTTAGACTGACCTCTTTGTTCTTGATTTAGATTTTTGGCTCTCGTGTTAGAGTGGACTCTACAGCAAAGGTAGCAGAAATAGAACAGGCAGAAAAAGAAAAAATGAAGGAGAAGGTAGACCGTATCCTTAAGCATGGAATAAACTGCTTTATTAACAGGTATGTACTGTCTGGAAAAGAAGTAGAGTTTATAATGTAGTGAGAAAGTAGCAAAAATACTGGAAGAAGGTTTATTTATTCTTTTAACTGTAAAGTTAGGTGATCATACCTAATGTTTAACTTATTGGCCAGGCTTTTTTTCTGTGCTTTCTCTAATGCATCATTTCTCTCCTGCCTCCCTCCACCTTTGAGAAGTGAAGTTAATTAACCAGGAATTAGTGTTTCACTCCATTTGAAGCAATGTCACCATGCTTTTATCCTAACATTTATGAATGCCAGCAGTATTGTCCCTATCTCCTTTCGATGTGGAAAGTCTGTGCTGCTGATTGCATTTAGTGGAGCCTGAAAAGTGTTATCCTTTTTCTTTCATTAAAATGCTGGTACTGTAGTACTACTCCAGATTCAAGTGTTCAAAAAACCTCTTTGCTTTCTGTCATGAGCCTTTTGCACACATCTTTGGAAGCAGGAAAGAGCACCATCATCACTGATGTCACAGTCTAGGTTACTGATTGCCATTAGTAGTGTACTTCTCTGAAACTGTCACACTGCTAAAAAAACCTTCAAGCTTTTAATAGTGAGAAAGGCTTCTGCCTTCAGTAATTTTCATTGGACTGAAACTGCCATGTGTATGAGCAGCTTGACATGTTGTGATTCAGTGTATCATGTGGTCTGCAGGGAAGCTGATTATCTACTACTACCCCCAAGAATAGGAGTTGTAAGAGGAGCATGATTTCCCACAGTACCAAAGATTTACTCTTTCAAGATGAAGTGCCATCCTACAACTCAACTTCAGAGTCTCTGTTAAATATCTGTAAGAACCACTGACAGACTGGTGAATCTCATAAAATCATAGAATGGTTTAGGTTGGAAGGGACCTCAAAGCTCAGCCAGTTCCAACCCCCCACCGTTGGCAGTGACACCTCCCACTAGAACAGGTCTCTCAAGGCCTCATCCAACTTGGCCTTGAACACCTCCAGGGAGGGAACAGCCACAACCTCCCTGGGCAGCCTGTGCCAGTGTCTTACCACCCTCACTATCAAAAACTTCTTCCTAACATCCAGTATAATCCCCTCTGCCAGTTTAAACCCATTCCTCCTCGTCCTGTCATTACAAGACCTTGTCAATAGTCCCTCCCCAGCCCTCCTGTATCCCCCTTCAGATCCTGGAAGGCCACTCCAAGGTCTCCTGGAAGCCTTCTCTTCTCCAGGCTGCAGAGCCCCAACTCTATCAACCTGTTCTCATAGGAGATCTGCTGCAGCCCTCTTTGCCTTTGTGGCCTCCTGGACTGGCTCCAACATAGTCCTGCTGTCTATGTCATGTTTCACATATATTCATGCAAAATTAGTGCCCTCTTAAATAAATACACAGTCCTGTTGTGTCCAGGCTCCCCCTGGAGTTGAGTCCTGTTGGCAGATTGTTGAAAGAATCCTATGAAGTATGAATGACAGAAAAAAAGATTCCTTAACTACATGGTTGCTGTCCTAAGGAATCTCAGGTAGCAGTCAGTGTAGCCAGGCTAGTGGTATTCCAGTCACACAGACTCTTCACTTCCAGATTTAAGTCCCTTATCATTGTGCTTGGAATATCATTCTGCTTATAGGCAGGTTGTAGGTCCACTTCACATTTGATACTGTAAGAGCTTACCTGTCACTGAGGAGGTGCTTGACGAGGTCAAGGCTGTACAGATCCAGAGTAGGAAGAATCTCCTCTGTACATACCCATCAGCACTAGCTGTCTCTTTGGAAGATAGATTGGAAACATCTTTTTGCAAGAGGTGGCATTGTGCAGCTCCTGCTCAATCTCTACAGTATTCAGTCTCTAATTTGGAAAGAAAGAGTACTTTGTTAAGCCACTCCTGAATGGTCATTGACCATTTAGCTTTAGATGACTACTTCATTCTAGAGAGTGGGATACATTTGTTTGTGGTTTGTGTATTTGTATATATTGCAAGCCTGACCATTTCTTCTTACAAGAGTTGTCTACTGTTTGGATTTTATATTGGTGAAGGAATTACAATGACCTTACTTCACATGTGGTTGTGCACTCTGCTAGGATAGGCAGTTAAGGGCCCAGCATGCACTTAGGATCAAAGGATTTGGAATTTAAAACATATGGCTCTCTGTGCTTGGTGTGCCTTTAGAGGAAGGGTATTTCAGACAGCTTTGATTTCCGCCCCCCTCTCTTTTTCTCAGCTTTGTATGTTTTTCTGTCCTTGCATTCACTTCTGATGTGCCTGTGCTTTAATTGTAGACAGCTGATTTACAACTACCCTGAACAACTGTTTGGAGCTGCTGGTGTCATGGCTATTGAACATGCAGACTTTGCAGGTGTCGAGCGCCTGGCTCTTGTTACAGGTGTGTAGAGCGCTTTGCTATGTGAAACTGAGAGTTGCACAATTTCCTCTACAGTAAATGTTCATGACTGATCACCTAGTTGTCACTTTTTAACTATTGAGTAGATCTGTAAGCGTGAAAAGTTCTCCAAATAACCTTTACACTAAAATAATAACTGATGTGGAGAACCCTATGAAATTTGCCATAAGACACTCTGAATTCGTTGCTTTATCAACTGCTCTATAACTGTCAGTGTCTTTTCAGAAGCAAGTATCTCAGTTTCTATCTTAAATATGTTACACTTTGCCTGTAAAATGTCTGATTTTGACTCCTCCTTGCATAATGATTTAACATAACTTTTTTTTTTCTCTAGCACATGTGAATAAGGAATCATGTGTCTAACTGTGCAATATAATTTGCTCAGTTAATGCCATTTAGTAATTTTCTTTCATACTGTAAAATATTTTCAGTCAGGTCCCTGCTCGATAAACTTGTTTTCTAGGGGAAAGGTGAAACTTACCAATTGAAAGAATAATAGGATGAATCTGTGAGTTACAAATGTTGCTTATAAAGTGGATGTTTGTAATAAGAGAGGAGATCAGAGAGTCATCTCCTGTTTAAAGATGGGGACCTGAATCATCAACTTGAGCTGGACCTCAAATAATGTGATAAACCTGGTTAGTTTTATTAGTGGTCACTATAAATGTAACTTCAGTAACTAATGAAAATGAAATATCTGGAGTGCTGCAGTTGAAGGAAGGGAAAGATACCAACTTAGCAAAAAACATGGTAGAAATTGGCACAGGCAGATGCTTGATGGAGAGAAACATTGCTTGTGTTCTGAAACAGATTCAGAGCAAATTTTGTGGACAGAGCAAGTGGGCCGTAGTAGACCACACTGGATCAAAATGTGTAGCTGAAATAGTAAGCACAAACTCCGCTATAAATCCTGGTTTTCCTTGTGGTGCTACAACTGCAGCAGTGCTGCAAGCAAATGCAGAATGGTGGAGCATACATTGGGGTTGGATACACATAAATGGTTTTCTGCTGGGAAGAGCAAAGTACTAGGACAGTATTTCATTCAGGTCTCTTTGATACCTATTTCGTTTAAGACTTGGGAGTTCGCATTAGTGCATGATGCTGCTGCTATGACATGGCACCAGACTCAGGAGAATGGTGACCTGGTCAACCATCATCAGGCAGGCAGCTCAAGAACATAGCAAATTTGATGTAGTATTTTGCACATGTTTCACCAGTAAGTACTATTAAAACTTCAAACAGATTGACACTTTACCAGTGGCAAAGATTAATTGTTATCCCAGACAGACCTCAGAAGCATTGTAACTCTTGCACTATTGTAGTTCCTGTGATGCGAAATGAGATATTGGTGTTTTAAGGACGTGGTAACTTCAGTGGAAGTTTTTTCATCCCATATGTTGACACTGGGAAAACTTGTCCTATCATCATTGTTAATTTAAATTTATTTTCGGGCAACTAGGAAGACACGACTTTTTTTATTTGCTGTCATTCTACTCCCTATCCCAGTTAGATCCTGAATAGATGCTTTCATCATGATATCTCTGACTTTTGTATGATCTTAAATTTGTAGGTGGTGAAATTGCATCAACCTTTGATCACCCTGAGCTAGTAAAACTGGGAAGCTGCAAGCTTATTGAAGAAGTTATGATTGGAGAAGATAAACTCATTCATTTCTCTGGAGTGGCAATGGGTGAGTGTTTTCTCACTAATGGCATCTTTTTAACGTTGACATTGAGCTCTGCTAATGCTGTTCAGTTACGAGGGTGGCACAGGAATCTTGTAACTATGTCTATTAAAGCCTTAGTCTTCAGTCAGAATGGTGCAAAGATTTGGTTGAGGTTGCAGGTGGTCAGTGCAAACAAAGCTCAACATCTGTAATGCTAGGAACGAGATTGCTGCTTTGAGATGAAATTGACAGGAAAAGTAGCAACATGTCATCCTTGAAGAGCTCGAGAGCTTGTTCCAGTAAATAACAGCATATTAGGGGTTGGAAGGGACCCCAAGAGATCTTCCAGTCCAACCCCCCTGCCACAGCAGGACCAGAGAATCCAGTGCAGGTTGTGCAGTAACACATCCAGACAGGGCTGAAAAGGTTCAAGAGAAGAAGACTCCACAACCTTTCTGGGCAGCCTGTGCCAGGGCGCTGTCACCCTTACAGGCAAGAAGTTCTTCGTCATACTGAGCTGGAACTTCCTGTGCTGCAGTTTACACCCATTGCCCCTTGTCCTATCCCAGGACACAAGCTAGAAGGAGCTGTCCCTTCCTTCCTGGGCCCCAGCCCTCTATTTATAGACATTTATGCCAATACTCTAAATTCCCTGAGGGGCTGTTTTGAAGTTCGACTAATTTTCTGTTACATAACATTTTATTTAATCACTGATTAAGTGATTGTGTAGTGTAGAAGTTGTCATTCAGCCTGGGAGATGTCATTGTTCTTTCTGCCACCAGATGGTCTATGCTTGACTGTAGTGATAGCAAAACCATTATGAATGTTTTGTGTATGGCTTCTTTCCATAGAATCATAGAATTACAGAATGGCTTAGGTTGGAAGAGACCTTAAAGCTCATCCAGGAAGGAGACATCCACAGCGTCCCTGGGCAACATTCCAGAGTCTCACCACCCTTGTACTCGAGAACTTCTTCATAAGATCCAGTCTAAACCTACTCTCCCTCAGCTTAAAACCTATCTCCCTTGTCATATTGCTATACACTCTATGAACAGCTCCTCTCCAACCTTTCTGTAGGACCCTTTTGGGCATTACAAGACAGCTATAAGGTTCCCCAGAGTCTTCTCTAGGCTGACCAACCCCAGCTCCCTCAATCTATCCTCATAGCAGAGGTGTTTCAAATCTTGGATCGTTGTTGGGGGGCTCCTCTGGGCTTGGCCATAGAACCATAAAATGGTTTAGGTTGGAAAGGACCTCAAAGCTCATCCACTTCCAACCACCTGCTGTAGGCATGGACCCCTCCCACTAGAATAGGTTGCTCAAGGCCCCATCCAGCGTGGCCTTGGAACACCTTCAGGGAGAGAACAGCCACAACCCTCCCCCAGCAACCTGCTCCATTGTCCCACCACCCCCACCACAAAGAACTTCCCAACATCCAGTCCAAACCTCCTCTCTTCCAGGTTAAGCCCATTACCCCTTATTCCATCATTACAAGGCCTTGTCTTCATTTTTTTGCCTCATTTTTAACCTTTTTGCATTTGCCCTTTTTAGGTGAAGCCTGTACCATAGTTTTGCGTGGAGCGACACAGCAGATTCTCGATGAAGCAGAGAGGTCTTTGCATGATGCTCTCTGCGTTCTTGCCCAGACCGTGAAGGACACCAGAACCGTGTATGGTGGAGGTGAATATTTGATTCTTTGCACTTTGTACACTAGAAACATTTTGCTTTATTGTTCAAGCTGGATCTATAACATCTGTGTGTCTTCAATGGGTAGGTTGTTCAGAGATGCTGATGGCTAATGCTGTTGCGGAACTTGCCATCCGAACACCTGGCAAAGAGTCCGTTGCAATGGAGTCTTTTGCTAAGGCTTTACGAATGGTAAGTTTGTTTAATCAGGTTGCTGAGTTCATAGATGTGGTTTCGCTAAGCTCAGTGACTTCTGACATCACATAATTGCTTCTTTTGCAAAGTTCTGGTTTTCTAAAAGTGAAATTTAGCAATGCATCCTTGTTGAACAGAGGGGAAAATGTTACTGTTTTCTAGAAAAAACAGTATTGATGTATTTTAGTGATTGTGCATGTTAAAGAATGTGTTCACCTGCTAGCCCTCTTCTAGCTGGTTCTTGCTTCTCTTACCTGTGAGGCTAAAAGTGCAGCAGAAATAGCTCATGATAAAATTGGCTTACTAATTTGACAGCTGATGAAGAAAAGAACAACCTTTGTATTCAATCGATACTCAGTCCTATTTGGTAGCATTCATACTGTAATACTATTACAACTTTCTAGGCTTTCACTGGAGATTACATCTCAGTAGGAAATAAGAGTATCACATGAAGTGTTTCTAGAATGTTCTTGTGCTAACTAGACTGGTGATTTGAGTTAAAAATGCCTTTCTGTGATTCAGATTAGTGAAAACCTTGCTTAGGAAATAAAAGGCATAGGAAAATGTTACCCCTGAGAAAATCAGATGAAGAAGCATGGTAAGAGGTCTTGTCATTGGTGAGGGACTTTTTAACGGTAAGAGTCTTTTTTGGATATTAGGAAAAAGCTCTTCAGCATGAGGGTGGCAAGACACTGGAACAGGTTGCCCAGGGATGTGGTTGAAGCCTCCTCCCTGGCTGTTTTTAAGGCCAGGCTGGATGTGGCTCTGAGCAACCTGATCTAGTGTGAGGTGTCCCTGCCCGTGGTAAGGGGGTTGGAACTGGAGGGATCCTTGAGGTCCCTTCCAACCCTGACAATTCTATGATTCTAAGACTTGGTGTTGCCTGTTCAGTCAGCACATGCAATTTGCACTGCTGCTGGTTAGACAGGGAACAGAATGATCTGGTGGTTATTGCTTACCGCTAAATTTATGTTGTTAAAACAAATTAATTTCTTTCTCTCCATGTAAAATGAACTGCTACTGTGGTACTGTCTTAAGAGTCTTAAACTTAGAAAGTTTGTTTGGATTTTTCTTTGTTTGGGTTTTTTCCCCCTTTGTGTATCTTCTGATCATTGTCACAGCTCATCTACCGCATTTTTGAAACTTCTTTTTGAGGTAGTATAGTAACTATTATGAAATTATGTTTTAAGGTGACTAGGGATCAGTCCCTGCATTAATTAAAACCAACCTGTATTTATCCCCTTAGATCCCAACAATAATAGCTGACAATGCTGGTTATGACAGTGCAGATCTAGTTGCTCAGCTCAGAGCTGCTCACAGTGAAGGAAAGACTACGTACGGACTTGGTAAGGGGACTTGTGTCGCTGAATTGCTGTTTGGGAGGGCGATTAGGCTTATTAAACTGGGTTACATATGCTCCTTCCTCTTAGCTTTGCATAGGAGGTAGGCATACAGTGTTGGGTTGCTTTGTCCTTCTGCAAACCTTGTAATGAGAGAGAAAAGATTTGTTTCTGTAGGGGATGGTTTCCACCTGTTCCTTTCTTGTGTTGAGTCCACTTACACTAAGCTTGAAAAGAAAGGCAATGATTTAAAACCAAACAAAAACTCAACCCAACTGAACAGGTTTTCTCCCCTGAAATGTTGTGAAGAATTCTGAAGTTGATGTACATAAGCAAAATAGTGCTGAGAGTTCTATTTGGATCTTGTCACCTCTTCCTAGTGTGTAAAGTTTTGATTGTTATTTTTTTTCCTCTATGTCATTGCAACATGTTAGGCCTAGAAGCAAAAGACTTTCTTTACTACTTCCCTTACTGTTAGTATGGTTCTCTTGAGCAGATAAGTTAACACACTGTCAGCTTCTTACTATTCCCTTTAAAAAAAACCCAAGTTGAAAAACCAAACCAACACAACAAAGAAAATAAATCAACTTCATAATGTGTCTCTTCTTCCAGATATGAATGAGGGTATCATTGGAGACATGGCACTCCTGGGAGTGACAGAAAGTTTTCAAGTCAAGAGACAAGTTCTGCTGAGTGCAGCTGAAGCAGCAGAAATGATTCTTCGTGTAGATGACATTATTAAAGCAGCACCAAGGTATGGTCTGAGTATCTACATGGTCAGGTACAGCATGACTTGGGTAACTTTATTCTGTGGAAGAGCAGATGTGCAGAAAAGTCTTGTTCTGAAAACCTCTTACTTGAAATGAAGACTGATATCTGACATGCTAACATTCAGCTTATGAAGGTTTTTTTTGCATTAGCAGTGTAACAGGCCTTGAGAGTGCTCAAATCAGCATGTCTAAACAATGCCAAGGAAGCCAGTGGCATCCTAACTCAGGTTGGAAAATGCTGTATCCAGCAGGAGCAGGGAGGTGATTGTGTCCTTGTACTTGGCTCTGGTGAGGCCACACCTCAATCATCATGTTCAGTTTTGAGCACTTCAATACAAGAGAAATGTGGAGATGCTGGAACCAGAACAGAGTAGGACAAGGAAGCTGGGGAAAGTCCTGGAGAATAAATCAAATGAGGAGCAACTGAAGGAGGTGGGGAATGGTTAGTGTGAAACAGAGGAGCCTGAGGGGAGACCTCATGGCTGTCTACAGCTGCCTGAAAGGACCTTGTGGAGAGGTTGGTGCTGGTCTCTTCTCACAGGTCATTAGTGATAGAACAAGAAGGAATGGGCTCAAGCTACCACTGGTAGCTGTAGACTGGACATTAGGAGCAATTTTTTTCTGGCAAGAATGGTCAGGCATTGGAATGTGGTGCCCAGGGAGGTGGTGGAATCCCCAAACCTGACTGTGTTTCAAGGTGTTTTGTGTGTGGTGTNACAAGGAAGCTGGGGAAAGTCCTGGAGAATAAATCAAATGAGGAGCAACTGAAGGAGGTGGGGAATGGTTAGTGTCAAACAGAGGAGGCTGAGGGGAGACCTCATGGCTGTCTACAGCTGCCTGAAAGGACCTTGTGGAGAGGTTGGTGCTGGTCTCTTCTCACAGGTCATTAGTGATAGAACAAGAAGGAATGGGCTCAAGCTACCACTGGTAGCTGTAGACTGGACATTAGGAGCAATTTTTTTCTGGCAAGAATGGTCAGGCATTGGAATGTGGTGCCCAGGGAGGTGGTGGAATCCCCAAACCTGACTGTGTTTCAAGGTGTTTTGTGTGTGGTGTTCAGGGCTGTGGTTTAGGGTGCACCTTGTAGAGTAGGGATATGGGTTGGTCTTGGTGATCCTGAGGGGCTCTGCCAAACCTGAGTGTTTCTCTGATTTCTGTGATCTTAGGTCACCAGCTCCTGTGACATACGTAGCACTAAACATTAGCAATAATGGCTGCCCAGTATGCAAGGCATCATGCTGCTTTTTTTCTCTTGTCAAGAACTGTAGCGAAATGTCAAACAAAACCAAAACTGCATTTGCTCAGATGTCTGAGAGGTGCTCTTCATAGGAAGGTTATCCCCATGCATGCCCATGGGACCAGGGAATTTGCAGTGCTTTGTGAATCTCTGGTGTTTGAGGTGATCCTGCCTTTTGTGCTGTGAGATAAACCTAGAACTGGAGACAATACTATGTAAAAATAAAATCAGGCTTGGTGAGGAATCTTGTGGATATCAACATGGTGCATAATGTTCTGATTTTCCTTTTTCTCCCTAGGAAACGTGTACCAGACCATCGCCCATGTTAAATTTTCTTCAGTCCCTGAGGATGTGTGGACCAGATCTCTCCTAGTAATCTTTTTCTAATGATCTAGTTTTTTGTGAGATTATGGAACAGAAGATTGGGATGAGCAAGATCTCTGTGAAATAACTGTCTAAAAAGTTGGTTTTAACTTATTTCAGTTTCTGTGTCTTGTGGGGAAAACATTTGCTTTCGAGCAAAACAGGGGTTTTGTACAACCCTATTCCTTCTGTTCTTCTCCAGGTTCCACTTAAAGTACACAGGAAAAAAAAATAAATTCAAATTCATTCAAGCTGTATTTGTCTTTGTGTAGAATGAGGAAGGGCTTTTTCCTCAGAAAAGCTGTGGGCCTCACCCTGGGTCCTCAGATGCTGCAGGCAATGGCCTGGCAGACAGTGTGGAGAATCACCTCACGCCTTTGTAGCTTGCTGGTTCGAGTTTAGTGTGAGCCTTTTATTCCAGTACTGCCTCTAGAGGCTTTGAGTCTGCATCCTAGAAAGTGACTCTGAAGTTAAATCTTACCCCTTTCCAGTGATACTGGAGCATTAATCTGTTTATGATGAGAGGGAGAGAAAGCTGAAGAGGAAACTTAGTCAATACCCAGAACTACAACTTGATGGATTTGACAGCATTTTATAGCACAAGTTTTATGTGGGTAGGGGTTCTGTTGGGCAGAGTTGAGAGGAATAAGCAGTTTGGGAAAGATTATGTCTTGGATCAAACAGTCTCAGTGTTTGACTGTAAAGGCAAGGTAGACTTGGCCACTTTTGCATACATAATAGAGGGCAGTCAGTGTGCCAGGCTGCATCATCTTCCCTTCTTTCTTTTTTTCCTGCCTTTCATATTTATGGAACTTTATATTCTCTCTTCTGTTCCAGCAGTTGCTGCAAAGGGCAGCATATTTCTTAAGTAGATTCTTTCATGCTTGGGTTGTAAAGAAGTCTGTGATGTCTGCAATAGTCTTCACTTAAGGTGCTTGATGATTGTAGGCAGAGACAAGTGGAGGAACTATCTGTGTGGGAGCCCAGAGAGGTGCCAACTGGGTATCATGACTCTGCTGTCTCTTGCAAGTATAGTGCAGCTCTTTGGCAAACGCCGTGGGGAGGTCTCTGCCAAAACAGGAAGATTAACTGGGAATACAGAAAATATCTGTGCAAACATTTTTGCCCTTTAGGTTTTCTGACAAGAGGAGGACCTGCTTACAGAACGTTCCTGCAGGCTCTTGAAACACAATCTCCTCAGCTCCTCCAAAGTGACATTATGGTGCAGGGAGTGCTGTGTGAAATGCCAGCTGCTGACAAACAGGTGAAAGCAGCTTCCCCACCGCCTCAGACAGCGTAGTACCAGACCAGTTCCATTTGAAGTAAAACTGAAATGTAGATGGTAAAAAAGCCCCAAGCTATTGCCCTGCTGAGTAATTTTATAGGAAGGAATAGTTCATTGGAACAAGGTTAGAGAAAGAGTTTAGAAAGACGGAATGCAGTTAATTCCAGGGAAGGATGTCAAATGCTAGTGTACTTTGACTAGTAAGCAGACTTGGCTGGTGCCAATCAGACCCAAGTTCAGACGTCACTTAACAAGACAGCAAGTGCTGGCTGAGTCTCTGTCTTTCCAGATAAGTCTTCAAGCATGCAGATGACATTAACCAGTCGTGAACTGGCATTGAGTCAAACCTTTTCTGGGAAGTGAAGTGGCACTTAAGCAACCACTGCTGGGGAGGCAGCTTCACTTGATGCGTGAGGCAGAGAGGGCAGCGACTGCTCTGTGCCACCAAGGGCTCCTCACAGTTTTAAATAAAAACTGCCTTGTACCAAACTCACTGATCTGTGCTATGGAATCAAAAGCTGAAGTGTCATTTGGAGCCAGATAGCACTGTTAAAACAAGATTAAAGCATGCTTTAGAAAGGAGTTAAGTGCATGTGGAAGATGATCTGAATTCAGTCTGAGTTGTAAACTGGACAAACAGCCATGTGAACTCAACCTCAGTTTCATGCAAGCGTTTAGCAGCTCCCAGCCCTGGATTTTCATTCAAGCAAGTTTACCTTTGCAGCTCCTGTGGATTTCCCATTCAAGTCAGGCTTTGATTTTCTTCTTTGCTGCTGCCCGAAAGCCTGGTGCGTACAGCTGCCCTTACAGTCGGCGCTGTCTGTTACGTGAAAGCTGGCAGCAGAGCCTCTGGCTTTCCTCACCATCGTGTGGAAAATTGCTTGGCAATAACCAAGAGTGGTCACAGATTTTCCAGGAGGAGGGTGGCAGCAGTAAGAGGAGAGCTTGCTGGTAGCCATGCGCTCTTTCCTTGATAGCACAGCCAGGGCTTCATTACCTCTTCCTAGGCAGCAGGCAAGGAAACCTTCAAGCTGTTCTTGCTGTGTTTCGGATTTTGTCATTTGAGACAAGTGTGAGCTAGCTTAGAGCTGTGACTCCACAGTGGTCATCTTGAACAGTGGCTTCTAGCTGAGCTCAAACACCTCAGCAAGGTGGAAGGAAGAAGAGCAAGTCCATGGGCTTTCTGCGGTCAAAAGCAGCAAATCCGTGTGTGCTCTGGATAATCCACCCATGGAACAGAGCTAAACTGTGTCTTCATCTCTACTGTGAACTCGTGAGTGTTGCCCCACATGGGAGGAGAGGGGAAAGGAGGCAGTCTTCAGAAAGAGTGCCGAGTGTTGTACATAAAGGGGTGTCTGTACAAGAATTTTGCTGTCACCTAGCTCTAAGCTGGTGCACTTACTCCTGAAGTCCAGCCAGGTAGCTCCCTGGACACCAGCAAGCAAGAGAGAAGTAGAAGCTGGGTGGTGGAGTGAGTGCAATGCCACCTTTGCTGGAGTGAGCAGCCACGCATCAGCATGTCTCAGCTTCTGGCTCAGGCTTGGCAGCAGAAGGCAGTGATGGCTTCTCATGGAGCATGATTTCTATCACTGCCCCAGACCGTTTACGGGGCTCAGGGCTCTCCTCTGACCACCTCCCGACCCTGCGCACTCCTTTGGCCACTTTGGGTGCATTCCTGCAGGGGTTGTGGTCGTAGATCACCAGCTTTAGGCCGGGTAGGTGAGCCAGGCTAGGGAAGAACCGGATGGAGTTGCGATCCACGTCAATCACCTCCAGAAAAGGCATGTCCAGGAGCACGGTGGGGAACTCGGAGAACAGATTGCCTGACAACCAGATGCTGCGCAGCTCCTGCAGCTGCCTCAGCCTGTCGGGCAGCGTGCGCAGTGCGTTTGAGCCGGCGTGCAGGGTCTTGAGCAGGCGGAGCTCGCACACCACTTCGGGCAGGCACTGCAGGCAGTTAGACTCGACCCAGAGGGTTTTGAGGTTCTGCAGGAGCCGGAGCTCGAAGGGCAGGCTGCAGAGCTTATTGTTGCCCAGGTAGAGGATGCACAGTTGCTTCAGTGTGCACACGACCAGGGGCAACGCTTTGAAATTGTTGAAGTCCAGTGCCAGGATCTGCAGGTTTTGCAGCTGCTCCAACTCGGGAGGCAGATGATGCAGGTTGTTGTCGCTCAGGTACAGCTTGACCAGCTCCCTGAAAGAGCAAATATGCAGAGGCAGCCGCTTCAGCTGGCTGCCACTCAGATCCACCATTTTATCCACTGGCATCTCTTCTAGGTCTTCCAGGAGGTACTTCTTGCACTTGCTGGAAGGCACAAAAGCAGCTACGGCTTTCAGACTGTTGCCCATGCCCAGACTTACTTTCTTTGGGGAGACTGTGGGGACTGCAAGGGGCAGGGACCCACCTTGGTCTGCTGCTGCTGCACAGTGGCCTGCTGGTAACTCTGTCTTCCCAATATAAGGCTGTGTTTACAGGGCAGCAGCCATTAATCTCAAGGGCTCTGAAATGTTTCTGATAACCAAATGAGTGTTTGGTGATGGGGATTATGGACAGCACAACTCAGACCATAGGTCTCCCTCTCTCGCCCATACTCCTGTTCACCCCTCCCTGAAACCATTTGTTCTTGCCTCTTCCTGCACACTGTCAATGGTCTCCAGTTTTGCCTTAAACTGGGTGCCCCAGCCCCACACCTCTTGCTCAGGCTATGCTCTGTGCAGCTGGTGCTGGCTGCAGGGATCAGCTCAGAAAAGGCAACACCGCAGAAGGCTGGATTCTTACACACTGATGTTTAGCTCTCAGTGGAAATGTTGGAGGTAGTTTAATTGTTGTTTAAAACAGCTCTCAAGGCTTGACTGACTTTCCAAGATGAGTGGCACACAGAGGGATTTAGTTTTGCAAGCTTCCAAACACATCCAGCACTTATCTTAAAGCTTTAACACAAATACTTAGCAAACTGCTATCTGGAGCTCTTCTGCTATTTATGTCCCTAATTCAGTGGTGTTTGCTGTAGTCTCTGGCACTCTTAACTGTGTTTCAGTATGTGTGTCATTGCATTATGTTTTGCTTCTGGTCTGAATCTCAATGTTCACCATCACAACCTGCTAAGGCTCTTCTCTGACTGCCTTCTGTCTGTGCTACCACAGTACCCTTACCAAAACCTGTCAAGAAACTGCCATGGCTTTAATTCCATCAAGGTTCTCACTTGTTCTGAGTGAGACAAATGCAATCTTAAAATTTATGGCTATGAAGATGTGACACTGTAAACCGTTCTCCTCCTCTTCTCAGCAAAACCCATCGTTGTTCAGGTCTAGAGTGACTCTGATTTCTAGGAAGAGTCTTCCAATGCATAGGCACCTCTGCGTGCTTCAACTTCCTGAGCTGCTTGCTTGAGGATTGTCCTACCTGTGTGTTGGCCATGGCTCTGCCAAGATCTTTGGGTAAGAAACTGGTAGAGTGTTTTAAGGTGGAATCACCTGAGAGAGTTTGGGCTGCTCAGTCTGAAGGAGACCTTATTGTGACCTTCCAGTATCTGAAGGGGGCTTACAAGAAAGCTGGGGAGGGACATTTGAGGGTGTCAGGTAGTGATAGGACTGGAGGGAATTGATTCAAGCTGGAGGAGATAAATTTAGATTAGATATTAGGAAGAAGTTGTTCACCATGAGGGTTGTGAGAGACTGGCACAAGATGCCCAGGGAGGTGGTGGAAGCCTCATCCTTGGATGTTTTGAAGGCCAGGCGGGTTGTGGCTCTGTGCAATCTGATCTAGTGTGAGGTGTCCCTGCCCATGGGAGGGGGCTTGAAACTGGCTGATCCTTGACATCTTCTCCAGCCCCGATGATTCTGTGAAGATTTCACAGAATCAGAAGGGTGCAGGACCTTACATTTGGCCTTGTTGAATTTCATGAGGTTGGTCTGGGCCCACCTCTCCCTCCAGGCAGCTCTTGAATATCTCCAGAGAGGGAGACTCCACAACCCCCCATGGCAGCCTGTGCTGAGCAGAGAATCTTGTGCACGTCACACAAGAACACATCCAGACAGGGCTGGAAAGTCTCCAGAGGAGGAGACTCCATGATCCTTAAGGTCCCCTCCAGCCCTGACAATTCTATGAGTCTGCACTTCCAGCAACTGGCTCGATAGATGCAGCTCACTGCTGTCATCATCTATGTCTGCCATAATTTAGGAAGGATACTTTTCAACTAGCCTGCAGTCAGTTTCTGAGCATTAGGTGCTATACAACCCAACAGCTGGTTGCTGAGAGCCCCATTATTCCTGGGATAAACAAATGGCAGAAGAAAGAGAAGGTTGAGAAAAAGGCAGTATGGAACAGTTAAGGTGGCCTCTGGATCTCTGGTCACATCTAGTGATGGAAAGCTCTTGGCTACCACTTGCTTTCCACTGTAAATCTGCCCTTAGATATACAGTGTAGGCTCTGGGATGTTCTCCAGTCTTTTCCCTGCAAGATGAGTGGCTGTGCCATGCAGCAGCCATGCTCTAAATTGTGCAGGGTGCTTCACGAGAGAGGAGGACAACAGAGAGGCCATCTGGGAAGTGGTATTGCTTCAGAACAGAGAGCAGCAAGGGCTGTGACCTGAGTGCCACAAAATAGTTTTTGGATGGAGAAACTGGGCAAAGAACAAAGACACATCACAGTCATCTGCTGCTGTGCTGTGGGATAGAGGTGCTGAAAACGCCTTCCTGACAGGAGGCAGGACTTGCTGAGCACAGAGTGCCAGCAGTAGGAGCTACTTGGCACTGAAGGATCATCTCAGAGTAGCTACTTCACTGCTTTAATGCTACATGCCCTGCCAGAGGACCGCTGAGGGCAACTTGGCATTCCTGGGTTTCCCAGGCAGCTTTCCTGCAGTACAGTCGGACTCTTAAGAAAACATTTCTATGGCCCTCAGCAAGTTGTTCTATTTGTTGGTGAGACACTGGCACAGGTTGCCCAGGGAAGTGTTCAAGGCCAGGTTGAATGAGGCCTTGAGCAACCTGTTCTAGTGGGAGGTGTCCCTGCCTATGGCACAGGACGGGCGTGGAACTGGATGAGCTTTGAGGTCCCTCCTGGCTGAGGGAGCTGGGGTTGTTTAGCCTGGAAAAGAGGAGGCTCAGGGATGACTTCATTGCTGTCTGCAACTACCTGAAAGGAGGTTGTAGCCAGGTGGGGTCGGGCTCTTCTCCCAGGCAACCAGCAACAGAATGAGGGGACACAGTCTCAAGTTGTGCCAGGACAGGTCTAGGCTGGATGTTAGGAGGAAGTTCTTGACAGAGAGAGTGATTGGCATTGGAATGGGCTGCCCAGGGAGGTAGTGGAGTCACTGTCCCTGGGGGTGTTCAGGAAAAGCCTGGATGGGGCACTTAGTGCCATGGTCTAGTTGATTGGCTAGGGTTGGGTGATAGGTTGAACTGGATGAGCTTGGAGGTCTCTTCCAACCTGTTTGATTCTCTGATTTAAGGCAAGCTTGGCTGTGGCACTTAGTGGTCACTGTGGTGGTGTTAGGTCCTAGGCTGGGCTGGATGATCTCAGAGCTCTGTTCCAGCCTCCACAATTCTGGGATTCTGTGATCCTAGGCATTGTTGTTTAATCATTATTCCAGCTTATCAGCAAAAGTCATGATGACCTCCTGTTGCTGCAGTTTGTACCTCTGCTGGCTAAGCCGATGTCTGCTTGGAACACACTGCGAGCTCAGAGTATTTGGGGGAAAACAACCTTTCTGTGGCAGGTTAACCAAGGGCTGCATCTGCAGTAAAATTGAGAATCTTCATCTTTATGACAATCAGTGACTCGGTGCAGGCTCCAAGGGAAAGGCAGATCCTCCAGCAGACCCAGGGCAGCATTTTGAAAGCCACTTCATGTCTTCAAAGCTCTCCTCACTTCCCTCCAGACTTCCAAGAAGTATTTGTGGCATTTGAGGAAAAGTTCAACTGATAATGGTGCTCAGCACAGGCGGTGTCTTGCTCTTGTCAGAAACGGCAGAGGAGGTGACATCTGCTCTGCTGGCCATCAGGTAGCACTTGTAGGCTCCTGGGGAAATGCCTTCTGAAAGGCCACAAGGAGCCACTTTTGTTGCTCACTGTTCTCATTCCCAGCCCCGAGCTCCTGTAGCTCAGTGACCGGGGCAGCAGCAGGACAAGAAAGTCTGGTTGCTGGCTGAGAACTTCTCATATGAATGGCTTAGTTTGGAAGGGACCTCAAAGATCATCTAATTCCAACCCCCTCACCATAAGCAGTGACAGTGAGTCCCGAAGAAACAGGAAGCACTGCTCAGAGGTAGGCAATAATAAAGCAATCACAATAAAATGCAAAACAGTATAAAAGCTACACTTTGGAGATTTTATTATTTTAGGAAATGAAGTATTACAGCAGAGGTGCTGGTGGGTTTTGAGATCCAAAGCTCTGCACACAACTGCCAGAGGACACCAGGCTCAACCTTGGCTGAGTTTCTGTAGCCCTCACAATTTTGGAGGCAGATTTGAAAAAGCAAAAAGCATTTCAGAATCCAGGGTCCTAAAGTGAATAGAGCTCCACATTTGTTCAGTTTAGAGCTTTTATGCCCCTCCTTGATCAGCTGACATAGCAAGGGAAGAGAACAAATATAAAGATTGTCTTTAGTCTGGGCTGATAATCACAGAGTCACAGAATGTTAGAGGTTAGAAGGGACCTCCAGAGGTCATCTAGTCCAGACCCCCTGCCGAAGCAGGAACACCCAGGGGAGTCCACACAGGAATGCATCCAGGTGGGTTTGGAAAGTCTGCAGAGGAGACGACTTCACGACCTCTCTGGGCAGCCTGGATGCATTCCTGTGTGGACTACCCTAGGTGACGCTGCTTTGGCAAGGGGGTTGGACTCAATGATCTCTGGAGGTCCCTTCCAACCTCTAACATTAGTGATTCTGTGAATCTCAGGCAGGATTGGGAGCTGCTAATTTCAGGAAAACAACTCCAAGCAAGCACTTCCAAACGTCTTGCTGCAATGTGCAAACCACTGCACTTTATTACTGCACATTGCAGCCTCTCATTGGTTTGGTTGCTTTTTAATTTGAATAGTCTCTTTTTCAGGGTGGCAATGACAGTTATGTTTAACTTGGAGCTCTCACATAAATAGGAAATAATTACATTTGCAATGACTAGGGGATGACACCTCAACCTCATCCATCTGGCCAGCCCAACTGAAATGTTTCCATGAAAAAAGGAAATGGTTATGTATCATTGCACTCTTTCTTTGCCTCTGACACTTTTGGGCTACTTCTCACTAAGGTGAGGTGGAAAAGTGGCTTGTTTGGAGGCAACCAGGCAAGTTCTTGGACTGCCTCCTCTTTCCCATGCTGCTGGGAGCCGAGTTCACTCCATGCATTATATTTATGTAGAAAACTGAGGATTGTGAGTAGAAGGTCTGTTTGGTCTAGACTGCTCCAGTTATCTGTGCCTTAGTAGTTTCACTGGACACCAGTATTTGCACAATGCAGAAGGTTACTCTGGGAGCAAATGAAATCTGTTTCCTGCCAAAGCACTGACCTCCTGCAACTGGTTGACCTGGCAAAGGGCCCTCTGCTGCTGCTGGGGTATAAAACCAGGGCTCCTGAGTAAAGGAGTGTCAGTAGATTCTGAACCACCTGGGGCCATGAGGGTGATACTGTTGGTTGTGCTTTGCATCCCCTTCACCGTGGCTTTGGAACGGTAAGAAAGCTTGGGGCTGTGTCAAGAGAAGTGTGACCAGCAGGTCAAGAGGGGATTCTCCCCCTCCACGCTGCTCTGGTGAGACCCCACCTGGAGTAATCCATTCAGTGCTGGAGTTCCTGTTACAGGAAAGATCTGAATGTGTGGGAACAAGGGCCACAAGGATGAGCAGAGGGCTGGAGCTGCTCTGTTGTGAGGACAGGCTGAGAGAGTTGGGGTTGTTCAGCCTGGAGAAGAGAAAGCTTCGAGGAGACCTTATAGTAGCCTTCCAGTATCTGAAGGGGACCTACAAGAAAGCTGGGGAGGGACTTTTTAGGGTGTCAGGTAGTATAGGACTAGAGGGAATGGATCCAAGNCTTTGTGTGTTTCCTTGTGTAGAGTCCCCCTCGTTCGATTCAAGTCTATCAAGAAGCAGCTGAAGGAAAAGGGAGAACTAGAGGAGTTTTGGAGGAACCACCACCCTGACATTTTTGCTCGAAGGTACCTGCATTGCTTCCCTGCAGATATGGCTTTATCTGTAGGAGCTGCCTCAGAAAAGCTGTATGATTACATGAATGTAAGTACAGTTCTGCTAACGCAGCCCTAAGGACTTGTTGGTTTTGGAAGGCAGCTTTCAAGTGTAGTCTCTCAATGAAATCCTAGGGCTTGAGAGGGCTCATTGATCTAGCATTTATAGTGGTGAACATAAACAGCCTGCAAAATAAACCACATGGAGAGCCAGGTTGGCAGGGGGCCCAGATAGAAAGCTGATGCCATCTAGCCATGGTAGTCCTATTATCTTTTTATAATGGGGCTTGGGTGGGTCTCCAAACTAAAGGTGCGAGGTTTGCTTGAACCAATCTTGATTCAGGATAGGGTTTTTAAGGAGCAGAATCTGATGACTTGATTTGGCTGTATTCTATTTATATTTAAAAAAAAAAAGGATATTTGCATGTTTTTTTAATATACATATATTA
>VWYK01119931.1:0-18494 GCA_013399775.1 Semnornis frantzii
GTCTCATTACAGCTCATTTACATAAGAGACTTTTTTCTTCTGTTTTGTTTTTTCCTTTAATTTGAAAATTTACCACTTTGTTTCATTACAGCTTCAGAGTCTAGTTTCATATAACGTATGAAATCTATCCGTGCACTGTCACACTTGATACCCCTGTCACCTTCTGCAACTATTTATGGATACAGGCACAAACCTTATGAGTTTCTCATAACTCATAGGAGTTTGTCATAACCTGAGAGCTGAGTAGAAAGGAGCTAGAAAGAAAAAATATTTACCTAACTAAAATTATGTCAGTAGCTCCAAAAATATTTGAATGTTGCATGACTTCACATTCTATGGCTGAGATAAGCAGAATACTGACAATCCGGGTTCAAAAGGGGATGTAAATTACTTTCTGAGGACAGTGATCGCAATTGTAGTGTCTCTTCCTTGCTGGGGAACTGTGAGTTAATATGCTCGCAGCTGTGTAACAGAAACCCAGAAGGCATCTTGGTGGAATTATAGATGCCAGGCATTTTCCAGAGCCTTGACAAAAGCTCAGTTCATTGCCAGTTGCTAGTTCAATGTGCTGCAAGAGGACTACATATATATATATTTTTCTTTTTTCTAAAATGTATAAGAACTTAACCTTAGGGTGCAGGTGTTTTATAATCAATATTTTGTGGACCCTAATTGGTTTAATTAGTGTTCAACATGCTGCAAACACCCAGTATTGATGACGACTTCTCTTGCCAGCACATGGCATGAATGACCATTTGCAAGCCAGCAGCAGTTTCATCTTCCATTCTGTGTTGAGGCATTTCAACGACTCCAAAAACCAATACTTTGTCACATTAACACCCAAGATCAGCCACCTATCGGGGTCCACTTTATAAATAGAGATCCTCTCCAGAAGCCTAATCTTACCTGAGACATGCATCTCCAAGTTCTGCCAGGGATGATCCTTGCATGCCCATTACCAAGCAGTTTCAGTGGATCTCTCCTGCAAGGGAGGCTGCACAAGGTTGTTGTGCACGATGCGCTCTCCCAGCTCAAAAAGCTTAGTCACATCTTCTGCTGAGTGGAAAATCATGCTTGGGTCATCTTTGGAGGACTGTGTGAAAGGAGCACAGGGAAGGGGAGGCAGGCAGGCAACCATGTTGTGCTCTCCTGCAGAGCATTTGAAAGACGCCAGCCTTGCTGGGCCAGGCCTGCTGCTTTTATGTGTTGAAACTGCAGATGTTGCTCATTTTTATTAAGACAAGTGCATTCAGCCATGTAGCACAGTAGGTGGTATTAAAAAATCCCACATGACTATGCTGCTTCTCTATAGCTATTTATTGTACCATGGACTACAACAGCTGCGCTGGGCTTCCACGTGACATACATGTCTGGTCTGTGCCAACATATCAGTCAACCCCGTCAAGCCCTCTTATTTATATTGCAACTTTCATAGCAGCCATCTCACCCCATTTCACATGTTAAAATTAGACCTTGAAAGCCAGTTCAGATAAACATAACTCAAATGTTAAAAATCTCCAAATTGATTGACATGAGCAAGTAAGGTAGAGAGAGGCTGTGGAGTTTCGTTTTGGTGTGTCCTTGCAAGCATGACTTTGGTGTAGAGGGCTGGCTCTGTTTTGAACGAAACACAGTTTTCATGTAGTGGTTTCACTTTGCAGACAGAAAAAAAAAAAAAAAAAAAAAAAAAAAAAAAAAAAAAAAAAAAAAGCTTTCCCCGTTGGCTAAACCAAAGACAACTAGCTGTGCAAGGAAGAAATGAGGCATGGCACATTTGCAGAGTAGCAGTCATCTTCAGTTACCTTACCTTAGAGCAGAATAGAGTCCGGTCGTGTTTATCTATTGCAAAGTTGGTACAGCTCAGACGTTGTCAACGCTCTGGATGTGCTCCAAGTATAGCCACTGATCTGGTTTCATTGCAGATAGGCAAAGCTAATTAAAAGGCAGTTGTATCCTGCAATATAGACGACTGAAATATAAGCTTTATTTGAATGCAGAGAGAATTTGTGTATGACGTTGTGGTGGGTTAGGAACTTCCCCCATACAAGCTATTGAAATTTACCAGACTAGCTCAGTCAGTTTGCAAGTAAGATGAAGCTATATTTACAGAACAGCAAAATTTACAAGCATATATACACAAATAAATTTACAAGTATTTACGATTATCCACAAATAAGAAAAAAATACAGAAATGCAAACTCCCTCCTGGACAAAGAAATCACCCAGAAGGGGCTCAAAGCTACCCTGTTTTTCTCTCTCTACTTTCCCAGACAGGCAAACAAAACAACCAACAAAGCTTACATTGTTTTCTGCTAGCCAATATTAGTAGAAAAGATATGAGAGCAGAGTGAGGAGGAAGCAAATAGATCCAGCATCCCAGACCAGGGTGGGACAAATCTTTGACATTTTGGCTTTTTATCCCTCTCGGTGAACCAATAAATGGTATAGACTTCATCATTATTTTCTTTTCACAACCAGTGATCTAATTTCTCTCATTAAAACATTCCAATTAGGCTCAAACCAGGACGGATAGGAAAATAAACCAACAAGAATTTTTATGGTTGAAGAATAATAATTATGGAAGTTGAGATCTGAGACGCGGACTTGACACTGTAGACGAAATGAAGGAGACTGTTAGAAACATGGAGGTTGTGTTGTTGTTGTGGCCTCATTTGGTTTCAAGAAGTTAAGATTCTTCTCTTTCTCTGAGCTCAGAAATTCTATTTGCACACATATTCATTTAGCAAAGTCTGCTTTCTTTCCCAGTCCTGACAGACGCTGGAATACCTGGAATTGGAATTTAGGACATCTTCTTGGCTACCTTTATTTCTTGGCATTTACCCATTTTTACATTTAGTGCATGACACAAGTTGGAGAGGGAGCAGCTTATAGTAGGTTCCCAGGAAATCCTAACTTTGGGACAAGAAGTTCATAAGGTGCTACCTTTCAAAATCATTATTTCTGTGAATATTAAAACATAATTAATATCTTACTTGTCTTTGAAAGCAAGTAACAGTCCATGAATCTGTTTGCCAGAAGTGCAATGAATAAAAATCAATCATGGTCTGCAAGCTATTGAGAAGTGCAGTCATGCATAAAGTAAAAATAAAATAAATAACCTGTTATATCCAGGAAATTGTAGTTACCAAACTACATTTCTTGTCTCAACAGAAAACATAGATTGTCACTTCAGCCAGTACTGGCCAGAGCAAATATGCTTTACTCACAGAAAGTATCTTGTTAATTGGTGTAAAAATTCTATATTGCACACCTGCAAGTTACTACAAAAAGCGTAAGAGAAAACTTAGCTGCCATAAAGCTGTAGACCTGCACATGTGAACCATCCTTGCAGACCTGAGAGCCTGATACAAGTCACACTGTGTATATAATACCAGCAACAAACATACGCAGAAGCAAAGAGGCGCAGAGGCCTATAACACTTTGTCACATAAATGCTGTGTCTATTAAGTGAAACAGCAGAAATGTGCCATCTGACCCCACCTGGAGTCCTGTGTACAGTTCTGGAGCCCCCAGCACAGGAAGGACATTGAACTATTGGAGCAGGTCCAGAGGAGGGCCACAAAGATGATTGGAGGGCTGCAGCAGCTCTGCTATGAGGACAGGCTACAAGAGTTGGGGCTCTTCAACCTGGAGAAGAGAAATTTTCAAGGAGACCTTATAGTAGACTTTCAGTATCTGAAGGGGGCCTACAGGAAGGCTGGGGAGGGATTATTTAAAAGGTCTTGCAATGACAGGACAAGGGGAAATGGGTTTGAACTGGCAGAGGGGAGATTTAGACTGGATGTTAGGAGGAAGTTCTTTACAGTGAGGGTGGTGAGACACTGGCACAGGTTGGCCAGGGAGGTTGTGACTGCTCCCTCCTTGGAGGTGTTCAAGGCCAGGTTGGAGGAGGCCTTGAGTGACCTGTTCTAGTTGGTGGTGTCCCTGCCTATGGCAGGGGTTTGGAAGTAGATGATCTTTGATCCTTATGTCCCTTCCAACCTTACCAGTCTATGATTCACAGGGTGTGGCAGTGTCAGGCAGAGATCTGTGAGCTTTCATGCTTGTGGTGTGATTCAAAACCATGCACAAAAATCACACCAGATATTGGAGATGTGTAGTCAGTGGTCCAGACAAGGCCAAGCAAGCTGTACCAGAGCTGGGAGCAGAACCCATGTGCTTCTACAAGCTAATTCCCTTCTGCATCACTGAGGAAAGTTTGTAGATCACTGTCTTCTGGAAAAGAAATGACATGGCAATGAAAATATTCATAAGATTTAGACTATCTTTAAACTGTCAAAATCAAGCTCAGTTTAGGAAATGCTCCTGAAATTCATAATTGGTTTAGTGCAGATTTGATAGCAGTCTCAAAGATGCCAAATAAAACGAAGCTCTGTAAAAAATAAATGCCTACCGAACAAAAGTGCTCAGAATAAAGAGACATAGAATTATTGTAAAGATCTCAGAATAGAGCAAAAAATATCTCATTCAGGTAGTAAGAATTACTTTAGGTCCTTTATTAGCTGCAAGCCACGTCAGAGCATTTCTAGCAATGCTACAGGCAAAGAATTTATGGCAATTCAATCTGAATGTAACAAAAAGTATAGCCATGAGAAGCTGGGCAGCGTTTAATCTGTGGCATGTTTTGCAAGTGATAAAACCCCTTTTTAATAACAGATGCACATCCAGCATACCTTGCAGATGTCTCATCAGCGCTCAAATAGGGATCGCACTCAGCATCTCCAGAAAAAAAAACAACCCGTGGAGTCAGATGCTGGGGTAGAGGTGGGGGCAGCTTAGTTGATGCCAAGAAGGAAAATGTCACTTTGATTCTTTGTCTGCTATCATGATTACAAGAAATAACCTTGGCAGCAGCAGCCTCTGTTAGCACTTTGAAAAACGACCTTTAACTTTTTTGAGATTCAAGGTGAGAACTGCTTTTTGGGATAGGTTCTACTCAAGTTTTTGTACTGCTTCACACTGTTGGGAGAGGGCTTGGCTGGCTGCTCTGTTGTACTAGCACATAGTTAAATACTGAAGGCTTCCTTTAGCATCTGAAGGGAGTGTAGTTATTTTATGCAGGGATTGTAAACTAACCTTGCAAATTAACTGGCCTGACACCAGAAAACAACTTATTTTTCTGCCCTTATTTAAATTCAGTCTTTCTTTAACATTCAAGAATTAAAGAAATAGAATACATTGAAGCAGAGCTGCCTCAGCTATGTCCAAGCACAAGCATATATGCCACTGGTAAGTAAAGCAGCAGGGGAAGAAAGAGGAAATCTTATCCTAGAGGAGCTGGGACAGCAGTGGGCACTGTCAGATCCTTCTGACCCACACAGCACAGGGTGGGTTTACAGGAGTGTATGCAGGGAAAGCTGCAAGGGAAATAGAGGCTCCATCAGATCTGTTGCGATCAAACCCCATGACTTCAGGGAATCCTTGTATTGTCAGACTGATAAATAGATTTTCATTAGTACTTTCTTTTTTCTTTTTATTTCACTTTCACAGAAAAATCACTGTGAGATTTGCACTTGAAGCCTGCTGTAAAAACGAGGTGAAGATGACTAGGACTGTGATATTTTTGGAATGACATCCTGTACTTGCAGAATATTATTGAGCATGCATTGTAATTGTAATCAGACTAAGGCAAAGCAAGCTGGTGCTGTGTCACTTTACACAGAGGAGGCTAAGAAGGTATCTGTCAGAGAGCACCTTCCCAAAGCTCTTCCACTGTTTGTACACGGAGAGGCAAGGGCCTCACATAAAGCTGGGCTTGATTTTTGCCTATCTGGTAGTCAACTAAAGAAGTTGGAATGACAAATCAGCAGCAAGGGAAGGCCTTTTTAAGTGAATCCAGCCAGGAAGCACAGCTTGAAAAGTGTTGTTCAGATGAAGAAGTCCATATATACTCTTCTGAAGGAGTGGCCTTGCAGAAATGAGTGGTACTTACAGTGCTCTCCAGCAATACCTGTCAAATGTTTCTTTTTTTTTCTTTTTTTTTTTAAGGGCAGAAACAGCCTAAATTAATCAAATGGTAATAATTCTGTAAACCACAGATAAGTCTTGCACCGAAAATGCAGTCCCATGCACTCCTCCATTTCCACTGAAGCAGGTGAAAAGATATACATATATATATGAATGTCTTTTCATCTACTGCAGTGGAAATGGAGTGGAAATGTATACACACACACTCTCAAGTACTGTGTCCAGTTCTGGGTCCCTGAGTTCAACAAGGACATAGAACTGCTTGAGAGAGTCCAGTACACAGCCACAAACATGATTAAGGAAATAGAACATCATCTTCAAAAGGAGAGCCTGAGGCAGATGGGGCTCTGCTGCTTAGAGAGGAGGAGGCTGAGAGGTGACCTCATTCATGTCTATAAAGATGTAAAGGGTGAGTGTCAGGAGGATGGAGCCAGGCTCTGCTAGGTGATGCCCTGTGACAGGACAAGGGGCAGTGGGTGNGGGGCAGTGGGTGGAAGTTGAGGCATAGGAAGTTCCAGCGAAACATGAGGAGGAATTTTTTTCCCCTGTGAGGGTGACAGAACCATGGAATTGACTGCCCAGGGGGGTTGTGGAGTCTTCCTCTCTAGAGATAGTCAAGACCCACCTAGACACACTCCTGTGCGATCTGTTCTTGGTGATCCTGATCTGCAGGGGGCTTGGACTGGATGAGCTTTCGAGGTCCCTTCCAGCCTCTGACATTCTGTGATTCTTTGATATGATTTTACCCTTCCAAATCCTGTTTTACCCTTGAGAACAGTTCACTGTGGCCTTGTAGCCAAGGCATGACAGAAAGTAGTTACTGAGTATTTAATCTGGATGCTGGGATGCTGCTGAGAAATCCAGCTCCCTGCAGTGGTGAAGTCAGAAGAGAAACTGTTCTTGTGGGAACAGGGGTAAGTAGGTAGGTTACTGTATCCATCGCATTTCTTCAGAAACAGAACAGAATCCTGAGCAGAAAAAACAAACCAAACAAACAAACCCCACCCCTAACAAACAAAACAAACCCCAAAACAACCAGCAGAATGAAGTGACAAAGTGGCCTTCCTTCTGTAGAAAAGAGGGATGCTCAAGCACTGCTAGACCAGGTGCTAGGCTACCCTAAGCCCTAAATGTGCTTGCAAAACCAGTTTGCAAATTCCTTGTTTCTATGAGTGTTTATTCACTGCTCATAATTTATTTGAAAGATTTCACTTGGGCATAGAAATTGTAATTTATTTATAGAGAAGAAAGATGTCAACATAGAATCACAGAATGGTAAGGTTGGAAGGGACCTCAAGAATCATCTACTTCCAAACCCCTGCCATAGGCAGAGACACCTCCCACTAGTACAGGTCACTCAAGGCCTCCTCCAATCTGGCCTTGAACGCCTCCATTGATGGAGTAGCCACAACCTCCCTGGGCAACCTGTTCCAGTGTCTCACCACCCTCACTGCAAACAACTTCCTCCTAACATCCAGTCTAAATTTCCCCTCTGCCAGTTTAAACCCATTGCCCCTTGTCCTGTCATTGCAAGACCTTTTAAATAGTCCCTCTCCAACCTTTCTGTAGGCCCCCTTCAGATACTGGAAGGCTACTCTAAGGTCTCCTGGAAGCCTTCTCTTCTCCAGGCTGAAGAGCCCCAACTCTTGTAGCCTGTCCTCATAGCAGAGCTGCTGCAGCCCTCCGATCATCTTTGTGGCCCTCCTCTGGACCTGCTCCAACAGTTCCATGTCCTTCCTGTGCTGGGGGCTCCAGAACTGTACACAGGACTCCAGGTGGGGTCTGATGAGAGCAGAGTAAAGGGGCAGAATCCTCTCCCTTGCCCTGCTGCCCACACTGCTCTTGCTGCAGCCCAGCACTCGGTTGCTGTCAGCACTGCACTCACACTGCAGGCTCATGTTGAGCTTTTCATCACCCCGGACTCCCAGGTCCTTTTCCTCAGGGCTGCTCTCAGCCATTCACCACCCAGCCTGGAGTTGTGCTTGGGATTGTGCCTACCCGGGCGCAGAACCTTACACTTGGCCTTGTTGAACTTCATAAGGTTGGCTTGGGCCCACCTCTCCAGCCTGTCCAAGTCCCTCTGGATAGATCCCTGGCCTCTAGCAAGTCAACTGTGCCACACAGCTTATTGTCCTCTGCTGCCCGTCCTTATTGTCACCTGACAATGGGAAGCTCCAAGCCCTGCTCCTCGAGAGCGTTATTAGCTCAAAACCTGCACAGTTTATAATGCAGATTCCTACTGATTTCACAGCTGAAATGTCCTGTTCAATCAGTTGAAACTATCTACCTTACATGTTTAACTTCACCACAACATACACTAAACTGAGAGATGCACATCCGGAAGCAACCATTTCCCTCACACTCAAACAGGAATATGTTTCAGGCTGACATCTTAGAAGTCCTGTGACAGGATTTTTGGGTGAGAATGGTAACAACTTCTCTAATTCTGGAAGAGCCACAGGCTTGATAGAGCAAAGGAGGAGTAGGAAGGTGATTCTCTCTTTGTACTCTTCTCTGGTGAGGCCACACTTCATGTATTGTGTTCAGGTTTGGGCATTTCATTACAAGAGGGATGTGCAGGTGCTGGAGTGAGTGCAGAGGAGGGCAAGGAGGCTGGGAAAGGACTTGGAGAATAAATCTTATGAAGAGTGACTGAATGAGCTGGAGCTGGTTAGCTTGAAGAAGAGGAGGCTGAGGGGCGAACCTCATGGCTGTCTACAGCTACCTGAAAGGACCTTGTGGAGAGGCTGCTGCTGGTCTCTTCTCAAGGTAAATAGTGATAGAATAAGAGGGAATGGCCTCAAGCTGTGACTGGGTAGCGTTAGATTAGATAATAGGAAAAAAAAATTTCCAGCAAGAGTGGTCAGACATTTGAATGACCTGCCCAGGGAGGTGGTTGTGTCGCCAACCCTGGATGTGTTTAAAAGTGGATGTGGTGCTTGAGGATATGGTTTAGGACATACCTTGTAGAGTAGGGTAATTTGTTGGATTTGGTGTTCCTGGGGGTCTTTTCCAAACCGAATGTTTCTGTGAAAGCAGTTTCTCTTGGCATGCATTTCCCTGTCTGTAAGACAGGGATGATATCTTGGTTTGTGCTTGGTGGGGTTTTGGTAGCAGCAGAGGGGACTACTGGCATGACTCCTATAAGAAACTTCCAGATGTTTTCATGGCTCCAAGTCACAGCTGCCTTTGGCCAAGACCAAGCCACTCGGTGCCTCATGTTTAAGAGGGGAATACCTGTAGGAAAAGATTCTTTGTTTTGGGACATCTTCTATTTTTGAGAGAAATGGGATGAGAGACAACTCTGCAGATACTCAGATACATGAGGAAGGAGGAGAGGAGGCAGCCAGAGCAACCATTCCCCTTCAACCCATGGTGAGATGGCAGGCTGAGACCTTAGAGATGAACAGTGAGTCAGAATGCCATCTATGGCCTGTGGAGGACCCCACACCGGAGCAAGGGAAATTTTCCTTGACTCTGTGGGAGGTCTGTGTTGGAGCAGTCTATTGCTGGGAGTATCACAGCCTGCACAAGGCACCCACACTGGTAGAAGCTTGTGGAAGACTTGTCTCCTGCAGGAGCCACATTGCTGCAGAAGAGTTTTGCCCCTGAGGTAGAAGGAGCAACAGAAGCAATGTGAAGTGAACTGAAACTTACTGCAGTCCCTATCCGCTGACCCCCTGTGCTGATTGTGGGGAGGAGGTAGAAAATTTGGAGCAGAGTTAGGCTTAGAAATGAGGAAGGGGCATCAGGGAGAAGGTGCATTGAAGATCTACTTGTATTTATCACTGTCTTACTCTGACTGAGTCAGTGAATTTGCAATAGTTTTGTTCAAATTAAGCTGATTTTGTTTCTCTGAGTCTATTTTATGACCATAACTGGTGACTGATCTCTCTCTCTTTTTTTTTTTTTTTTGTGTGGACCCTCAAGCCTTTTGTTAAATTTTCTCCTCCCCATACCGTGGGGTAGGGGTAGGAAGAAGTGAGCAGCTGTGCTGTGCTTTGTTGTGTGGTCTGGGCCTAAACTAGGACAGATGACATCTCTAACCTCATCTGCTAAGTGCTACAGCCTGGCAAGCATGAACCAAATCATCACTTTAGAAGATAGAGTTACGTGTTTATTATACTTTATGCAATAGTGCCAAGTGCTGTGGTTGGATGCTCATATGAAGAACCTCGCAAAGCATGAGAAGCAGGCTGTTAGAGGGGGCAGAGGGAAGAAAAATGGGTTCTTTTAACTTTTCCAACCTCTGCTCCAGTGCAACCCATTGCTGAGCACAGTTGAAAGAGCTGCACTGAATCAGCATGTCTCTCAGCTGCTTTGGCCACTCTCCCTCCTCACTCACTCTTTGGGTTTTCCCTGGCCATTGCTCGGTCTGTATTTATACTGCACTCCACAGATACTGCAGTGCTCGCTGCGGTATAAATACTGCAGGACAGCTGGACATCAGTCTTGTCACTGAGAGGTCTCAGTACAGTACAAATGCCATTTAGCAACTGGTTTCTGTGGTGGATGGGAAAGTTTTGGGCTGCTTTCTGACAATGTGACTTCTTGAACCGCTGAACTCCCACCTTAGAACTTTGTGTCTGCGTCTGCCCTGAGGGGAGTTGGGATAAACTTGGGGCAAACCTCTTTTCTTAATGACAGCATTATTTGGGGCTATGTCATGGTAGACATGTACTGTAAGGCTTGCTGCTTCCACAGCATCTTTGCATTCCTGGAAAGCTATGAAGTGTCATAGCTATTTAGTTTCTGGGCCAACATTTGCTCTGCTCCAGGTGATGCAGAATGTAGGCTTGAGGCAGTCTTAGTCCATCCATCTCTGCTTTTGCAAGTCCACGTCTGGGGTTTATCAGGGAATCTAGTCACAGGCAGACCAGGAGGGATGTCATAGCCTGCTGAGTTGGTGATGGTGATAGTGATGATCAGGGAAGGAGGCTTAAACAGAGGACTACCCTGTTTTTTATCTGTGTGGCCACTGGCTTTTGTATTTTACAGGGTCAGGGTATGGAAATATTAGTATGACAAGAAAATTCCAATGAGTAATGGGTGCATTGTACACGTGCTGAGCTTCTCATCTTGTTTTGCATCATTTGGGAAAAAAAATACAAAAGGGAAATCTTTTGTGATATATATATATATAGGGCTTGGAATACCTATTTCAAAATGTTTGGGCTAATTTCAGATTCTCTACTTAGGAAAACATATGTAGAACACAACAAAGAGGAAAAGAAATAGTACAGAGTTCTGCTCTAGATCTCTAGAAGTGTCCCCAAGGAGGGTTGATATAAACCACTGGGTTTATTTTGGATAAAAGAGCTGTCACACACAAGAATTCAGGAGGATGAGTCTTGTTTTGTGGACTAAAAGTTCTTACACTCTTGGCTCCAACATCACTAAAAAATTACTGGCTGGTTCTGTTCATGTAGTTGAGGAATTTCACAGTTCAAGAAAGAAACAGAGGCAATTTTCAGTGAAGCTGATTAATTTGTTGAAGAAGCTAAATATTTTTTCTAGTCCTGCAATTACAAAGCCAAATGCAAGAGTACATGACTAACACATCCATTTAATTTTGCACTGAGGTGTCTGGGAGCAAGCCAGAGTACTGTATTTTAATTTCTGCTCCTTTTAGTGGGCTGTTGATCAGAAAGGCAACCATTGTATGCACAAATGGAGGCACTATTTGGTGAATAATCCTGAATATACTTTTAATATACTCATATGGAATAGAATAAGTCTAAAAGGAGCAGACAGAGTAGAGCTAGCAAAAACAGTTTGCATTTTTCATGAAGAGCATGAAAGAGTCATGAAACATTTCCAAGTGATAATTGAAAACCTCACTAAGTGGTCGCTCTGATCTCCCTCCCTTCTATCTGGGACAGCTTTGCAGCTGTACAGAGGAGCCATAAAGGTGGCCTGTCACCTAAATTTAAAGACCAGATTTACATTTTTGCAGCTGGGGTTAGCACATGATATCTGCAGCCAGAGGAGTGAGACAGCAGAATTGCCTTTTTGGAAGGGCTTTGTCCAATAGCTACATGGTTGGCCAGTTTTTCTCATCACCTACTCTGCACCTTTTGGGTGGTTTTGGTATGTTTTTCGTCGGAGGTTTTTTTTGTTTGTTTGTTTGTTTTTTAATTGTTTGTTTATGTTTAAGGAGAGAAAGACAGGAATTCAGCTATCAGTTGTGCTCTTTGTGCAGTTGTATGATGTGTTAGGAACTTCCCCTCTCCCCCACTATTGAAATGTACCAGACTAGCTCAGACAGCTTGGAAGTAAGATGAAGTTACATAAACAGCAAAGCAAAACTCACAAGCATATATATACAACATATTTACAAGTATTTACAAATCAGAAATAATACAGAAATCTGAACTCCCGGATAAAGGAAACTGCCCAGAAGGGTTCAAACCTACCCTCCTCTTTCTCCTTCTACTTCCTAGACAGGCCAATCAAAATCAAAATCAAAACAAAAGCAGCAAAGCTTACGGTCAAGATTAGAAGAGAGATATTAGAGCAGATCAAAGGAGAAGTGAAAGGGGCAGCATCACAGGCCAGACTGAGTGAGATTGTTTATATTTTTGGCTTTTTATCCCTCCTAGCAAACCAATGAATGACATAGACTTCGTCATCATTTTCTCTTCACAACTAATGATCTAATTTCTCTCATTGAAACATTCCAACTAGCCTCAAACCAGCACAAGTTGTTGTATGATGACGTCCTTGGCTCATCCCAGCATCCTGTGAGCAAGAATATAGAATGAGTGAACACTGCAGGCCGAACATAAATGACATGGCTGATGCTGGTTTTGACTTTGCATCAAGACCTCCCAGCTGTTGTGCTCTTCTGCTGTGGGAGGCAAGTGGAAAGAATGAGAGGTTTGGAAGGTCACATCCGCATCCTGGGGATTAGCCAGGGACTTCTTATTTGCCTTGTTCACAAAGGTTGAGCAGTCCTGGTTGCACCAGGCCACTTTCCTGTCTTCTCTCTGAAGGCAGGATAAACACTATTTTTCAAGGGGTAAGTCATTCACCAAAACCAGCACAAGCACCGGCTTTGACAGGGAGGGGGAAATGCATTGCTCTTCTGCTCTTGCACATAAATTTTCTCAGTAGAAAGTACCTGACAGACATTTCAAGAGTGTCCAGGAAAAAGCAGCGAGTGCCAGTGTGGGATTCTCCACATTGCTTCCCACTGGTCAGAGAAGCTTCCAAAAGCCTCTCTGCCTTTGCTCCCCATTAAAGGTTGCGTGGGTTGGCATCTACAGACAGTGCCCAGGAGTGTTTCCTCCTGCCGTCCTGTGGAGCCAGGTTGGCTGAAGGAGCATATTTGGAGAGAAAGGGCAAGAGGACCTGGAGTCAAAAAGACATTTTCGCTCAGTCACAATTTTGCAATATAGTACATCTTTTGGTTTTATAAAATGGTGGTAACATTTTCCCTCCTCTAGCTTCTAATTTTAGCTTTGAAAGGCAACATTCCCCACTAGCTGAAAAACGTGGAGACATTCTTTTCAAGTTGGAATATTTTCTTCCAAACGTTTTCCCACTAGTTCTGTTGCTCTGGGGGTTCACACTCAGGTGAGACACTGCAGACATCTGCAGCCTTGCAGGTGGTTCCACTACTACCTTAAAAACCAGCTGCCTTTCAACCTGTTAGAACAGTCCAGGCCTTTTGAAACTAAGAGTAAGCTGCTCTCCTCAGCTGGTGTGGATGCACAGCATGAAACAATAAACCCAAATCCTTTCTGTGGCACTAAGAAAATAATAGCAGCATTGGAGGAAGTGGAGGTGGTGAGGACAAATAATACTTTTCCCTCTTTAGTCCTTTTTTTGACTTATTAACCAACTCATTCACTCTGTTTTAAATGCTTTTCCCATTTCCACTAGAAGCATTAGTGAAGGAGAGAAATTGTTGCTGAAAGAAAAAACACAGGCAATGGCTAAGCATCAGAAAATTATATTGTTCCTTCTTACATTAAGGTAGATAAAATATATCTAATTCTGAAACTGTTAGGTAGAAAAATTATGTGTGAAATTATGTGTGATTGATTTCTGCTTTGAGATACCATTAGAGTAAAAAGCCTGTGAGATACCAGATGGGAAAAGAGCCTTTTAAGTCACTCAAGCTTTCTGAGGTGAGAGGTGGAAATGCTAGTTTGGAGATGTGTTTCTGCTATGCCAGCAGAACAAAGACAGATGAGAGCAGCCCCAGATACCGAAGGAACACATCAGGTCCTTTGCGGGCTCAGGTGCTGGAAGCAGGGTATGAGGAGTTAAGTGGCTACATGGGGGCAAAGAAAGGCTTGGATGTTTTCTTCCAGCAGAGGACATGCAGTGTCAAGCTTGCAAATAAATGGCCAGGAGCCAGACAAGCTAGTGAAAGGGTAAATAGGAAGTAAAAATACTGAAGATTTAATGGAAGAAAGAGAAAATCAGAAGTGGTGAGAAGCAGATAGCAAAAAGGAAAGCCCAGAGCCTAGTTGTAGTCCTGGCAAGTACTTCGTCTGGACTATATTTAAATAGCTCTCAGTATTTGTGGGTCAGGATATAAACAGCTGCTCCTCCTCAAGCCTAATGTCATGGAGGAGAACAACAAAATGGGAATTTGTAAGCACATGTCAACCTAGGGGTTCCTAATGCAACCTATATGTTAAGCAAATCCAGCTGATATTCTTCTGGTTTTGAGTTTGAATTGGTATTACCATTTCCAGAATGGTGGTAAGGACTATATCTCTTCATTGGAATGGGAATAAAAATCTTAGGCTTAATTAAAATTAGTCACCTCCTTAATCTTAACACTAAGAGTCTCTAGAGACTCATCCTTTCTTCCTCACAGAAAGGCTGATTAGGCACTGGAATGGATTGCCCAGGGAGGTGGTGGAGTCAGCATCCCTGGAGGTCTTTAAGAAAACAATGGATGTGGCACTTGGAGGCATGGTTTAGCTACTGTTGTGGTGTTAGGTCATAGGCTGGATTTTATGATCTCAGAGGTCTTTTCTAGCCTCAATGATCCTACGATTCTGAAGAGCAGCATACAATCTGTGGTGGAGAAACACCAGCAGCCAGAGGCCTGAGCGGTGTGTAGGTAGCAAGCTGGTGGATATTTGGAACGTGAGAATTTGCTATTTTTAAAGTTGATGTGTCCAAAACAGCTGTACCTTGGGAAAACACAGAGACTGCACAAAGCTTTGTTGCTTGCACAGTTGAGGCTGGATGAAAAAATGGTGCTCACCATTCTCCATGTCATAATACAGAAGGGCAAATCTGAGAAGGACAGTCACTTCTAACAGATGGAAGCAGCATTCTCTTACTTTTCTCAAGAGATGAAGCACAGATGGCTTGTCTCTCTGCTGATTTAAGGCCTGCAGTGAAAGAGTGAAGGTGAGGAGGCCAGAGGTACTCAGGCTCTATTATAAGCATGGTGTGGAGGCCATGACAGCTGTGGTATGAGAGAGGCCAAGGCAAACACAATGGATGTACAATGGCGGAGGACAAAACAAGCTGATGAGACCCCACTCCATGTTCTCTCTTTACCCTGAGCATTCTGCTACACTGGAAAACTTCATTTCAGATGTGTGTGATGCAGAGCAGCACTTCAGCCAAGGTCCTTGTCCTGTAAAATGAGGTGCAGGAAGTGAGGAGAGGAACCGCCTCTCTCCACAGATCATTTCAATTCTATAGCTGCCCAAGGCTGTGTACCTTTCATCCCAGAGGCCACCACTGCTGAACTCTCCAAGGATGGGGCTCATGATATTCAGGGAACAGCATATCGCCTTTCCTCAGAGCTTGGTCTGGCAAGGCATGGGAGGTGATCCAGCAGAGGAATTTCAGCCTCCAGGGGCTGTCTGCTCTGTATGGCTATTTCTGTTTGGATGAGCTGGAGTGCAGAAAGGTAGTATTGAGTGCTGGCATATAAGCATTCATGCTAAAACATCATAGGAAAAGTCAGAAGGGGCCTCTGGAGATCATCTAGCTCAATCTTCATCCATAAGGCAGTTGCCTACCATCTGTGCAGCTATCAAAGACTTCTGTATGAGGTTTTCAAAACAGTTTTTGTCAGTGCAGTTATTGCATTGTCATGATCTCCTTATGTAGCCAGAAAAAAACAAAAGCGATGATAACAACTAGGAGGAACGAGAAGACCATAATACATCAGAGATCTTAACTCTTGATTCCTAGTAACATTTGAATCAAACCAGAACTTTGAATCCCTAATATTTGCCCATGATATGCGCAGGTTTGCTTCTAATCTCTTGGTTAAGTATTCAAAACACGTTATATATTCAAAATCAGTTACGTTGTCAGAAAATGTACTGCCTTGGAAAGTTAAATGCTGCTTATTTGCACTGGATTTGCAGACCTTATGTTCCAAACAGTGGAGGAGATGTGGAAGAAAGCTAATTTTTTGGTGAGAGTAGTGGAAGTGTAAATGCAGAACCTTGCACTGTGAATAATATGGTTATTTTCAGAAAGCAGTGAGGGCCAAACAATCTTTTAAAACAGGAAACGTGAGACAATGCATAACCAGTACCATCTGGCACAAGAACAAGAAAATACAATTCAGGTAGAAACTTCTTTCTTTTGGCATAGCCCTCCTCTGGTTTTGTGTAAGTATATTCACACATCCTTTTCTATGACTGGTGTGTTTGCTGTGTAGTACAAGCTTTGTTGCTGATATAGGCAATGTATGGTGTGGAGGGGTATGATTCAGAATCATAGAATGGTAAGGTTGGAAGGGACTGCAAGGATCATCTAGTTCCAACCCCCTGCCATAGGCAGGGACACCTCCCACTAGTACAGGTCTCTCAAGGCCTCCTCCAGCCTGGCCTTGAACCCCTCCAGGGAGGGAGCAGCCACGACCTCCCTGGCCAACCTGTGCCAGTGCCTCACCACCCTCACTGTAAAGAATTTCCTCCTAACATCCAGTCTAAGTCTCCCCTCTGCCAGTTTAAACCCATTGCCCCTTGTCCTGTCATTACAAGACCTTCTACTCACTAATCCCATTAATTTGATTGGGATGCTCACACCTGAAGGATCATGTTGCATTTGTGTGTAGAGCAGCAGGGCTGTGAAAGATTCAGGGGTGAAAATTTTCCACAGCTGGATGCAGATGTTAGTGTGTTGAGGAGCCAGATCATGGAAAGCGGAGCAGAAGAGGGCTCAGCAGAGGGTGGTTCTGAAAGCAGATTGCAAAACAAAAAACCTCAGAAACAAATAACCTGAGCAACAAGATGACGTAATTCAAGCAAGCCCAATGCTGACCTTTTCTGCCTCTCCAGTGGGCAGTTGTGCTGGTTTGAGGCTAATTGGAATATTTTAATGAAAAAAATTAGGTTATAGGCTGTGAAAAGCAAACGATGGTGATGTCTACTTCACTCATAGGCTTGCTGAGATGTATAAAAACAAGGACAAAAGTAAGGTAGATAAGGTAGAAAGTTTCTCTTTCTGGGAGCTGCCGTGTCTTCTGGCCTTTTTGCTGTGTGACCTAACTAATCACTGTGCTTCTAATCCCCCTTGCTGATCCTCCAAACTCATCTTGCACATAAGGCAAACCCTGGGGTAAGGTAGAGGGGTGGAAACAAGGTGGAAGGGTGATTGGGAGCCCCTCCTGGGGACTTCTGATTTCTGGGAGGGGTATTGTCTTTATGTATTACCTTTAACTTGTATATTTCTGTAAATCTTCCTGTATATAGTGTATATCTCTGCTTGTATATTGTGCTAAGCTGTAAATTGAGCTTCGGTCCTTAACTTCCAGATGACTGAGCCTAGTCTGGGTGATTTTACAGAGTGTGTGTGGGGTGGGAAACTACAAAGGTTAACAAGAGCTGTCTGCTTGGCCTGCTGCATGACAATCCAGAACTGCTGCAGCAGGATCAAGCATCCATCCACCTAAATCTCTAATACAGCCTCTGCATTACATTCTTTGATAATCCCAGGGCCAGACCATCATTTCCCTTCCTTCTGCGTGATACTGTTCACTCCACAGGAGTGTCGTGGATTGGGAACATTCCCCCACACACTTAGAATTTACTATGGTAACCCAGATGGCTTGGAAGCAAAGATGAAGCTATATTTACAGCATAGCACAAATTTATGAGCATATATACACAATATTTACAAGTATTTACAATTATATACAAGTTAGAAGTGACACAGAAATTCAAACTCCCTTCTGGACAAAGAATCCGTCCAGTAGGGTTTAAAACCAACCCCATTATCTCAGACAGTTAATAATAATAATAATAAACCCCATAAAGCTCATGTGTTAATTGCAGAGATATCAGAGCCCATAGGGGTTAGAAGGACACAGACCAGACAGAAAAGAACAGAGCAATGTCTCAAGGCAAAGTGAGAGCACTCTGTTTGTTTTGACTTTTTATCCCTCTCAGCAACCCAATGAATGATATAGATTTAATCTTCATTTTCTTTTCACAACCAATGATCTAATTTCTCTCATTAAAATATTCCAGTAAACCTCAAACCAGCACAAGGAGAAATGTTTAAAA
>VWYK01119931.1:23806-38474 GCA_013399775.1 Semnornis frantzii
TCACCCACCTTAAAATAAAAAAAAAAAAAAAAAAAAGGAAGTTTAATGCTTAATATAAGCAATACAACTAATTCTATTACCAAAAATTTAACATGCACTTCATCTAAGGTGTTCTTGTGAATTACTGATAGATTTATCACAAACTTTGGCTTGCTTTTTCTACACTTCTCTGTTTTTAATCAGTACTGATCACAGACAAAAGCAGTAGTTGGACTAGAATATTGATCAGCCTAATGGCCGATGGATACTCTAGCAAACCTCAGCAATTCAGGGTTTTTGGTCTTGAGTTTTTGCATTACATTTTTTCCCTAATGCTCCAACTTCTCTAAAGAATTTTTTTTGCAAGTAGCCATTGAAGCACATGGCTGTTCTGAAAACATCTGCTGCTCTTTATACAGTGTCTCTATAAATAGCCAGTGCAGCTATTGCATCCTTGTCTTAACACTTGTGTCAGCATTAATGTGACTAAGAAAAAAAAAATTAAAAAATAGTGTCTGTAGAAGACATCAGGTTCTTAAGGTAAATAATTCTGAATGTCTTTCTTCACCTTTCTGTCTTCTACTGAAATACGTTTTAGTCATGTTCAGCTGACTAGGGCTGATGTGGATGACTGTTGCAGTAAGAGATATTTAAAATTAGCCTGAGGAAACTGTTAAAATGCTGCCCAATCAATACAAATCCAGCCTGGTGTGGTTCTTTGCTGAGAAGCTTGAAATCCTCTTCTGCTTTAGGCAGCTCAGTTAATGTCCACCTGGGAAGGAATTTCCATCCTTCTTAGGGGGGAACTTGATTAAGGAACTTGAACAGCTTCCCTATGAAGAGAGACTGAGAGCCCTGGGGCTTTTAGTCTGGAAAAGAGAAGGCTGAGGGGGTCTGATCAATGTCTATCAATACCTGAGGGGTGGGTGTCAAGTGGAGGGGACCAAGCTCTTTTTGGTGGTCAGCAGCAATAAGGCAAGGAGCAACAGCTACAAACTGGCACACAAAAGGTTTCACCTCAATACAAGGAGAAATTTCTTTATAGTGAGGGTGAGAGAGCCCTGGCACAGGCTGCCCAGAGAGGTTGTGGAATCTCCTTCTCTGCGGACTTTGCAACCTCCCCTGGAAGCATTCCTGTGCAGACCGCTCTAGGTGGCTCTGGTTTTGGCAGGGGGGTTGGATTCAATGATCTCTGGAGGTCCCTTCCAACCTCTAACATTTTGTGATTCCATCCTGGTAAAAATGCTGGAGCAGCGTTGCAGATTGTTTAGCAGGTGGAGCGAGCCATTGATTCTGATTTTATGTTGTTGTATATCTGATGATATGCTGTCAAGTCAACAGTCCAGCTACTCCTCTGGTCAAAATAGAAGAGGATTCACCTTATACTGATGGTAGGACCCTCAATCAATGAAAAGTGCCACTGATACCCAGGACCTAGCTTTACTTCTAGTTCTGCAAACAAGATCCCAGACAAACTTTTTGCTAAAAGGATATTGCCTTTTCTCTCTGCATTTCACTTCTGTTTACACAACTACTTTTATGTTACACTAAATGCCAGCTTTTATGAACAGCTCTACACTTCTGTTCTGCTGCACTGACCAACTGTTACAGGCACACAGTACTGACAACCAAGGTGTATTAAAGAACAACAGATAATCCATATCCTGGTAGGTCAGAAAATTATAGCCTTACTCTCTCAGTGGTATTGATATCCAGGGAATATCAGTATTTGTATTCAGGGAAACATTTTGCACAGGAACAGCAGCAAGTTTATATTGTTGAAAACTTTGTAACACACTATCAAGGATCTTAATAGCTCTGGTGACTTAATGAGAGGAGGGGTGTGTCCCCCTAAAATAAAGCCACAGTATTTGACCTAGCTCACATATGGTATCATCCTCTGAACAGCACAAAAGAAAAAGCTATTTCCTGGGTTTTCTGTTTCCTTTTTTGAGATTTTTTTTTTTCTTGGCACAGGTGCATTTTTAATATGCTCTCACTAAATATTTGTTCACTACCTCTAGCGCTCAAATTTGCAACCGTGGTATGTGAAAATAAAACCTATGCAGAATGTATTGGAGAGCAAGCTCATCTTCATCTCTTGCAGCAGCCTGGTATGACAATGGTGAATTCTCAGCTACCCAATCGTTTCCTGAGTGACAAAGCTTGGGAACCAACTGATTAGTAAAACAAGGAGAATGTCATGAACTTTCTCCACACTTGTACGCAGAGGCCTCTCTGCAAAAGCCCAGTGTGAGTTGTCTTTGGAGGGCATTCATGCGCGCGGGCGTGCAGAAGCGTTTGTACATGTATCTGTAACTTGTCTCTGGCTTTTGTGCTAACTTCAAAGCCATCTGCTCTGGAGTAGAAGAGGCTGCCTAACAGATGAAGGCAGCTGCCACGCAAGTTTTTTCATGCTGATCTCTCAGCTACTTGCTCCTGTAACCTTGGATGACCATCTTTTCTAGGTAAAGAGAGAGAACATGAACCTCTTGGTTAAGATCTGATAAACCGTGCCTTTCCCCTAGACATACGTGATTAGTTTCTAGTGCTCCTGGTAAGCAACAGACTAAATCAGGTAACCTGAGAGCCTGGCCACGTACATTAGGGATCAGCATTGGTCTGCTCAGCTCAATCTATGGGCTTTACTCTCCCCATCACTGCATAGCTCTTCTCAAGTTGCCATCGTGTCCTCATAGCCACTTTTCGCAGTATCTGATCACTAAAAACAACTGTGCAGCCTGCAGAGGATATACGTTAACTAGGGATTTATTGCTAAGTGGTGCTTGACTTGAACCTGGATCACTTTAAGTGCCCACCCTCTTGAACATATTCAGGGGAGAAGGTATGGAGGTTTCAGCTGAGGTGACTTGTCCAAAGAGATCAGCATGTGCTTCCTCCTATCAGTCACTGACAGAAAATTGTTAGTTTGTGTTCTCTGTCTGATTTATATTCACTTCATATGACCCAGTGCATGGAAAGTTGACTAGTCTAGACTGCTGGTGTACCAGAATAAGACCTTCGTGGACTCATGTTTTTCCAACAGAGATGAACACGTGCTAGTTGAATGCATTTAAGCTAAATATAACATTGCAATGCCATTCAAGGTGTCAGCACTAAGCTTATATATGACTACTTTTTTCTCCACGCCAGCTCACTTATGTGGTTTAACACCACTCACAAACCCAGCCCAAAGCACAAACTGGTTTTAATTTGCTTTCCCTTAAACTGCATAGGCTCAGGGATACCATCAATCCATTTAGAGCTACCACTCTAGCAGGTCTTTCTTACTGAAACCCACCAATGAGTTTCTTGTATATCATGTACCTCTCTCAGTGCCTAAAGAAGGCTCAGGGCAGCAGTCCCTCTGGAAACCCCATTTGCTTTTCCTCATGAAGGGGAAGCAAGGCAGTTATGTTATGGCCAGATGGAGCAATTTGTGCTTCTTGTCTGAAATAAGAATTATTGCAGGCTAATGACAGAGTATCTGGGACTTTAAGTGGGCTGAATTCCTCCTTTGCTAGCTCTACACAGAGACTGTGGACCAAGGTCCTGGTGTGGAGTACGATGAATTACAGCTTGGTGAACCTCAACATCTGGCAGGGAAGCATTAAAGTGAAGGAGTTTCCATGGTGTCTTTTCAGCCTTAAAAATTAGGCTGGGAGGTTTCTATGGGTATGTTGCCTCTTTGTGTTATATCAAGTGATTTTGGATTTAGTGAATTGGAGAGGTTTCTGACTCAGTTTGTTTGTTTTCTGTTCTTTAAAGTTTAGAGGGAAATATTATTCTTGAAGCATTTTCTTCCATCTGTGCCTAGTCCTGGTGTGGTCAGGAAATAAGAATGGAAATACATAAAAGGATAAAACCCAGATTATCCAAATTGCAGTGTTCCAACTGTCTAAAGCATAGAGCATTAGGTGAGAGAGAGCTTTTGGGGGGTTGCGGGGAAGGTATCTAGGCTGTTTGGGGGTTCTTTTGGGGTTGTTTGCTTGTTTCGTTTTGTGAGTATTTGTTTTGGGTTTGGTTGGTTGCTTTTTTAAATTTCAACCTCTTTCATACTGTAAATGCTAAAGCAAACAAACACAATCTCTCTGATGAGCAGCATATTCTCACTTTTAGCCCTGCAGGGCCTTCACTGTTGCAGAGGGGACTGTGACATAGTGATGAGGCAAAAAATACTTACACAAGGATACCTAAAGGTTGAGATATCCCAGCCCAACTTAAGCCTTCTGCTTTTGCAGGTGAACAAACAGCCAGCATCCTAGCCAGCCAGTCTGGATCCTACATGCTAGTCTGCAGCCACAAGCTAATGTAGTCATTACTAGTGCCACAATGTAGCAACCTTTTGTCACCTAGGCTTCTAGTAACAGTACAGGGCTGAATAAAATTCCCAGATGGTCAATTATTTACTGAATGCTTCAGTCCTATTTGATAATTTGGGTTACATTAGCCTAATAGTTTGAACTGGGGAAAGGGGAGGAGAAAGAGTTGCTAGTGTTTAAATTTCCTGCAAGAGAGGGCTCTCCTGTTTTGTTTTCTCTGTCTCAAGTCATGGTGAGACTTGGAAACTATCTACAGGGGCAAGAAGCCTTTCCCTCTGATTTTTTAGTTACCCAAAGCAGAAGACGATCCGTTCTCAGTTGTGTGATCCGCTGGCCATGGTGTGCCAGTGCAGGCAAACCAAATGGAAGCTCCCTGGGAACTGCAAGAGCCTGGGAACAGCAGAGGCTTGTTTGGAGAAAGCGGTCAGTTTTGGCTAGGGGAAAGGAAACACCCTGCAGTGCGTTTCCTGCTGAGCTGGTCAGGGAACCCATCACCCCAGAAAACCAAAACGGCAACTCTTTTTGCTGAGGAGCTATGTGCAAATGAACTCGGGTCAGAAAGTGGACAAATACCACAGCATTTTGACCGAGGGGTGTCTCTAGCAGCCAATATTTGCCCCAGATTCACCCTGCCTAATTACTGGGATGAGCAATTTGTTAATTGACAACCTCCATAATGCCAGCATTGGAGGATGAGGTCGTGTGTGCTGCGCAGGAAAGGACTTGTAGAAGGGTATCAGGGAAGACATGGTCAGTGTCTGCCTAGCCCAGGGATCTGAATCACAGGGATTTCAGAGAGCTCATCACTCCCTAGGAAGCCCTCAACACCTCGCAGGAGCAGCCCTGCATGCTTGATTCAGAAAGCCCTACTAAACCCTACAACCCTGAGTGTGGAAACACTACCTGCATTTTCAAATTACTGCAGTAAGGGGAAATACTAGAGCTAGTCAGAGAGCCTTGGACTGCTTGAAGAAAAGAGACAGACAATTTTTATGTTTAAAACTTTTTCCTAAATCACCACTGATAAGAGGTACTGTGGGAAATACAGAACCGTACAAGCAAAAACTTAGCAGAGCTGTAGCTAAGTATGTTCTACATAACTATAGATATTATGCTATAGCATTATCTATAGTTGTATTTTACATAGGTACGCTAAAACTTGAAATTGCAGTTTAATGAAAACTGCGTTATGCTTCAGCATGACAAGAACTGTCCAGTTGATGAAGGACATGTCCAGGGGCTTGAAGTCTTCTAGAGACTGAATTAATTCATTGTGCAGAAGGAAAAACAAAACCAAACAAACAAAACCAAAACCCAAACAAACAAAAACCACGACAAAACTAGACCAGATTAAAAACAAACAATCTAGCCCAGGTATTGACACTGATTTTTGAAGAAACACTATTGAAATGAGATTAAGTCACAAATGAGAAAGTTCTTTTGCTCCGGTTAGACACAAGCACAGCTCAGGTTGTGCAGGCTACGCTTGCATGCATCTCTGTGTACATCTGAGTGTAAGCTCTTCTGGACAGGTTATCCTCCTGTACTAGAATCGAGAAATGATGCTTCTCAAATTTAACACAGTTTAAAAGTTTGTGTACCAACTCTCTCTGTTCTGAGGCTAGCTGTTAAGAATTATTTTTTTGCAAAGTACAGACATGAAAATGTGTGTAAGTCTCAATTACATGTACTATGGAAATGTAAAACCTTTGGAAGATAAGTTACAGAATAATGCTTCACTTACATAAATAACTTTATCTCAGCTGTTCAGCTGAATGTGGGGGGCTACTTACACCAGCAAGGGTTTCTCATCTCACAGTGAGATACAGCAGGATCAAGAACAAAATTCGAAATTAGAGGGGGAAGTAATAAAAAAGGTCCAATTTAAATAAATCCCCTGATCTAGCATTGCTTAGCTTCAGCCAAGCTATCGTTTTTCAGCCTCGTAAAACTGTCATGTCATTAGCATTTTGGGATGGTCTTCTTATAAACCTGACCTTTACAATGGATTTTACACCTGGGTTTAAAAATCTCATTCTTACTTTCCCCCGCAGCTGCTTCATGTACTGACTAAAGTGTTGGATGGGTGCTGGTTGGATTTATAACTCCTCATTTATGTAGCCAGCTTCACACCTGCAATTCTTAAATTTGCAAGCCAAGTGAGCCAGCAAAGAAAGATACACAAAAGTACACATGTGTGACCTTAATTGTGGGCAGGCGGCTCGCACGCAGCTCATTATGGTGTTTACTGAGCTCCCCTATATATAGAAACTCCAGCCGGAGAGAGGCTTCACTCGCAACAGGGCTGCCTGATCCTCCTTTTCATTGCCAGGTGGTGGGAGGCACTTCAGCTGCCTCTTACTGTAAGCCCAGTGAGAAATACCCCTGAGACGTTTGCTGCACGAACTTCAACTCAGTGACTAAACATAGGCCCTGTGGCAGGGAGGTGAGCATAACGAACTGGGATCGCCTTTCATGTGGCCCTGCAAACATTATTTATTGGATGCTGCAAGCAAACGAATCCCAATCCAGCAGCAGTTGCTCTCCAAAGCATGGCAATTTCATGTTACAGTCTCGTGGTGCCAGGCTTGCAGTTTGCTGCTTGGGTGCACGTTCAACTGTAGGAGCAGGAAATGCCAACCAATTGTTGCCAGAATTTGGAACTCTTCTGTGAAGCAGCTGATTGTGTAAAAGGATGGGGTTGCCCTATATGAAATCCATCCTAGCCATTTGTGTTTCAGATTCTAAAGTAACTGAAAAATGGTGGTACCACTTTATTTTCATGTGATAGCCTCTGGGCAGTTAAAAATAAACATATTTGCTTTAAATGAAGTCATACAAACATATTCCATAAAATGTAATAATTTATAAATGATAGTTTATTAATAGTAAATTATAAATAAATGTGATATTAATAATAACAAATTTATGAATAATGGATTTATTTTAAAATATATAATGAAATAACATAATAACATATAATCCTGTTACACTTACGTTGCTTCAAGAGGTGTTTTCCCTTGTCCAAATGCCCTGAATTATGAAGAAGGCAGGTTTTGAGCCTGAATCTCTCATCTCTAGCCTACTCCATAACTAATCAGTTTTGTGGGATTTTAATGAATGGTCATAAATCAGATCTCTTGTCCCCCCACCAGCTTGGCTGATAGCATCTCAAGGAAAGGTCACGGTTTCGGGTTTTGTGGCAATCATCTGCAGAGTTCCAATAATCAGACACATTTGTAGATCTTAGGTTACCTGATAATACTGTACAAAGAATAGGGTCACCATGGAAAGTTCCTTTCCAAAGGCAGATTGGTGACAGCAGATCCAGCAACCTGGGAAAGGTGGCCTGTGGAGGAGAGGCCTTCAGAGATCTGGAGGAAGGAGCAGCAAAGTTGAGCTCAGTTAGTGTAACTTCCTTCCCTGGAGAAGTATTGGCATAAATATTAAATTTGTAGGCCCTTGAAAGATTAAAATACATGCAACAGACAATGTGAGCTCCTCCAACTTCCTTCTAAAACAGGGCAATGGGATTTGCAGAGAGTGGAAATGGCATTCCGTGTTGGTATGGCATGATACTCTTCTTTGAGCCAGCCAGGGAAGTGCTGTGCAGGTGAAATTCAGCAAGAAATTACTGCTTGGATCATGCTCAAAAATCAGTTACAGATATTGCACCACCTGCGTTAGTAAGAGAACTTGTAGGGAACGGCACAGTGTGTTGTGTAGTATTTTCATTCATAACTGATAGTGAAAAGAAGATTAATAACGAGGACGAATGGAAAAGGTGCTCACAGTAGGGCCCGAGCTGAAGGACAGAGTCATGGCAACATAAAATGGGCAATGCTACTCAGACCTGTACCAGCATGACAGTCACCCACCCCCCCCCTCCTCTCACCAGAGGTGAGGCTCCACGTTCCATCTTGTGGCAACTTCTTTGCACTCCACATACAGATGTACCAAAGTAAGTCTGAGGGAGCAGTGATGGGAGATCTACCACGGGTAAAGGTTAAGTGAATTACGGCTATTAGGTAGAGTGAAAAGATGAAGAGCAGGTGAAACATGCTGGTCACGTGTACATATGCAAAAACCTGCAACACAGAGAGTGGGGATCATCTCTTCTCCCATTTCTGACACAAATGGTGTTTTTACAGCAAGGAGTTGTCATACAGACCTGAGGATGCTCTTTCTGATGGTATGTGGATAACCAGGTACCAGGGGAGACAGCTTGGGGATGCTGTGAAGTCTCTGTGAGCAGAAATTCGTCAGGGCAGGCTTGACAAGCACCTGTCAGGATGTCTACAATGGCAATAAGAGCATTTATAAGTAGTCTTATTCAACACATTCCCACAGTTTGTGCTATTACTATCTACATCTAATAGCCACCAGAATATTTTCTTCTATCCTTGACATTGTAGACACTGTTTCATCTGACATAAGCAAAATTCAACAAGTATTTAATTTATTTCATCTGAGCAGCAGACTCCCTGGATAAATACATGAACTCATATTTAGACTGTATTTGCGGCACGACTGAAAAGTACCAAAGAAATCTAAGCTCCTACTGGGATTATGTTCCTGCCTGTTTGTTTTGGCACGAGATTTTGGGGTCTGGAAGAGAAGGATGAGTAGCAAGGGGGAGGGTCTGTTTTAAAAATATATGTATCTTCTGTAGACCTTGTAAGGCATCTAGCAGGAGCTGCTTATAGCGAGGGCCAGAGAGAGCTGTGGGTTGTTTTCTTTTTTGTCATTTAACAAGCGCTGCAGCCATCAATTCTCCCAGGGGCTCAGTTACATGGGAACACACTGTTGAGGGAAAGGCAATGGCTAGACGATCTTGTCCCATCCTGGATGGAAAAGCGGCCTCCCATTCAGAGAACCATGCCAAAGCCATCAAATCCTGCAAACTCAAGCACTTGTGTTAGGGTCTTGAAACCCACCCAGCTCCAGAGACTCTCTCCTTTGAAATGTCTGGTATTCACTAAAAGGGACAGGTTGGCCAGGAAGTAGCTGCATATGGTTCACATTTGCAGGTTGAGTGTTTAGAAGAGTCCCTTGGTCTCCTTAAGAGGATGGAAAAGGAAAGATCCCCTTGGCTGGCACAGTCTTCTACCTGCAATAAGGGAATGACTAATCCAGGTGTGGCTTTATACTTAGGAACTTATCAGACAGGCCCTTGCTAAATCCCAGAAGAGACCATTTTAGTGCCAGCTACAAAAACCTCATTTTATTTCCACCTAGGTTCATTAGAAAGTTTCCATACCAAAGTGCATTTGTGGGTGGTGCATTTGTGCCTGGTGAAGAGGAGGCTCAGGGGACACCTTATTGCTGTCTACAACTACCTGAAGGGTGGTTGTGGCCAGGAGGAGGTTGCTTTCTTCTCTCAGGTAGCCAGCACCAGAACAAGAGGTCACAGTCTCAAGCTGCACCAGGGGAAGTTTAGGCTCGAGGTGAGGAGAAAGTTCTTCACTGAGAGTCATTCACTACTGGAATAGGCTACCCAGGGAAGTAGTGGAGTCACCATCCCTGGATGTGTTCAAGGCGGGTTTGGATGTGGCACTTGGTGCCATGGTCTAGTCTTGAGGTCTGTGGTAACGGGTTGGACTTCATGATCTTTGAGGTCTCTTCCAACCTCGGTGATACTGTGATACTGTGGTATTGTATTTCCTTTCAATATATCTGGGAGCACTTGGGGATTTATAAAGTGTGCTGAATTTCACCGCTTATTGCTAAACCACAGGTGCTCCCTTCCCAAAGTGGGTTTTGCTCCCTCCTCCCCTGGTATGATTCCTGAAGTAAAATCGAGATGCTGTTTTCTGTTTTCCCTTCTACTTAACACACACATCTGAACTCCAGCCAATTAATTTGCTTTGATGTCAAGGATGATGTGACTGTGACAAGGTGCAATGTTATCAAAAACTACTGAGACAAAAAATGGAACCCAGTAGCATTCAAATACTATTCAGCTAAAATTTAAGCATCTTCCTATGACTGTATCATTCATATCTCTCTCTGAACCTAGAGAGAAATTAAGTTTTTCACTGTGAGCACAGAATGCAGTAGAATCATCCTGCTGTTTCCTTATTTTCTGTGAAAGCCACGATTTCTTTCCACATGAGCATAACTTTTCCTGCTGGCCCTCTTAGCTACTAGAACTGTGTTTGTCTTCTCTGTGCAAATAATACTTTGATTTTTCTTCTGTATCAGTTTGATTAACTCCTTTGTAATTGTTATTCCTACTTCAGTTTTTAGAGACTGTTAACGCTTTAAGAACTGCGTAATGAGATATTAACATTTCTTAACATTGATAAATTAGTGTTTTCCTTTTCTCTAGTCAGAGAAAGCTCAACTGAATCCTTTCCTCCTGTTATTCCTCCACCAATTGTTCACTTTTCTGTCCATGTCGCAGCTCAAGGAAAAAATGCCCTGTGCATTCTTCTGCATGGTCTCCCTAACCTCATCCTTAACATCTTTATTCTGCTTTTAGTTGCCTCTTATCACATCCCTTTTAAATCCCACTTCCCTGCTACTTCCATGAGTGATGCAATTTAAGATGCACAGATAATTCAGCCTGAGTTTTTCCAATCATCTTTACCTCTCTGATCCAACCCTGTAATGGCAAAGGAGAGAACTGGCAAAGGGGGGAACTGGCTCAGCAGCATGTTTTGGGTTTTTTTTTTTTTGTTTTGTTTTGTTTTTAACAGCAAGAGTTTAAATGTGGAACACCTATTATGTTACAAAAGGCATTAAGTGTATCAATTTTGTGTGATTGTCGGAGTAGCTCCAGGAATGTTTCACAATAGATTTGGATGCAGAAATCCTAGACATCGGCAGCTTTAGTGAGAGAGATGGAAAACAGGTAAGAGTAATTGGTATTAATGAATGCAAATGAGTATCACTAGGATCATAAATGTGACATGCATTAGTTACTGATATCCAACGTTATTAAGTAAACCTACATTGAGCTGAGAATTAATCTTATGAAGAGCGACAGAAGGAGCTGGGGCTGTTTAGTTTGAAAAAAGAGGAGGCTGAGGACAGACCTTATCACTGTCCACAACTACTTGAAAGGAGATTGTGGAGACATTGGTGCTGGTCTCTTCTCACAGGTAAATAGTGATAGAACAAGAGAGAAGAGCCTCAAGCCACAACTGAGTAGGTGTAGACTGGACATTAGGAAACATTTTTTCATGGAAAGAGTGGCCAGGGACTGGAATGGTCTGCCCAGGTATGTGGTTGGGTCAGCAACTCTGGATGCGTTTAAAAGTCGTTTGGATGTGGAGCTTGGGGATATGTTTAGGGTGCATCTTGTAGAGCAGGCTTATCGATTTGACTTGGTGATCCCAAGAGTCTCTTCCAACCTGGATGTTTCTGTGATTTATTAATCCATGGAGATGTCTTGTGAGCCTAGAGCAAGAAACTTGTCTCCGCAGGAAGGCCTGATGGAGCCGCAGTTTTCCTCTGTACTCTTGACTGAGAGCAGAAAAGTCTAGCGCTTTACTATTTTCTTGCTGTAGGATTTGTCTGGCAACAGTAAGAGATATAGAAAAACTTAGGAAAAAAACCCAAACATCCACACCTTTTCAAAGCTGTTGAAGATCCTTCAACAGGCAGTCCTATAGAGAAGCAGTCCTCAAAATCTTGGTCAGCCCCTGGGTTCAAGTTTGGATATAATGAATGAAGGTAATTAAGCACCTCCAGAACAGGCTCTACAAAAGCCTACCTTAAGGTAGCTAAGAGGAAAGGCTAAAGAGAAAGAATTAAGCCTAAACCCCCATGGAAGTTTACACTTTGCCCAGGACCAGACTCACAACAAATCATCTCTGAGGGGCTGGCGCCATGTCAGTGCAGAAATTTCTGACATGAAAAATGAAAGGAGGAAACCTCCTCATTTTCTCCCCCTCCTCTCACAAGCATACAGTGATTTCAGCACTTAAGCTGAACATAACAGATTCACTTATTCGGAAACACACTAGGATTTAGGTAGCTCTGTACACTGTAGCAACCTCTTAACACCCTGGGAAACACAAGGCTCTGACTGCCTAAAGGCACACAGGCTTTCAGAGCTAGCCATAACTGAAAGTGGAAAAGAACAGGTGTAGATTTTATGTACGTATTTTTGTCATCAGGGGCATAAGCTCCCTTTAGTGGAGACAGAGATATGTTATAAACATACATATAGGAGTGCTCCATTATGGTCTCAGCCTCAGTTGTGACAGTCATCACCTGGTTTTGTAAGATTCAGTAGTTCAGTTCAAGGTATCAGCAAAGGAAAGCAGCAGAAAATAAAACATCTCCAGACCATAGCTGGAAACTAGACTGTGGAAATAGATATATAAAGGATCAAGTTTCAAGGCTCATTTTGGTGAGGATCTTGTCTGGGGATCTTGGCAGCAATATATGAACAACTGTTATAACTTTAAAAAAAACCAAAGCAACACTGCTTTTAATTGTGCAGCTCTTACCAGTGAAGACCTGGTTTGTTGTGTATTCTTAAAGCAGGAAAACCAATTATTACCGAAGACAGCAAGGTGTGACTGACACCTGACACCCTGGTTTAGGACATCAGAAAGTGGGGGCAGTGAGAACGAGGGGTGGAGACCTTGTTTGAGAGGAAGTATCTAGTAGAAGAGAGGCTGAGCAAGAGGCAAGGGTGCTATCACTGCTGATACACAAGTCCAATGATCAGGGTTTAAAACCTAGTATGCTTCTGCATTCCAATAGCTTGTACTGGACTCTACTTGAGGATCTACTCTTGAACCTCTGCAATTAAAACCACAATGTATCTTTAATAAGGTGTTAAAATACTGCCATGTTTCACTTATGGCTGTGTGGGGCAGAGGGGACATGAAACATGGTGAAGCTGTGTTTAGGGAATGCTCCTGCCATTTACCACAGCTCTGTAAAGGACTGAGCTAGGGAGAGAATAAGGGTAGGGCTAGTAATCTTGAGAGCTGGAGCCCAGCTTCTCATTGAAACACAACAAAGGCAGGGCAACCTCAGCAGAGATGGGAACCAGTTACCCTCATTGCACATGATATGACTTGCTCCAAACCCTGTGAGTGTGAAGGATGTGTCTTTCTGTAAGAGTACTATCCAGTGCTCCAGCAACAGCTGTCATGCTGTTAGCCTACAGCCTAAGAAACTACCATGTATGTATATAGAATACTAAGAGCTAGAGCTACTTCACTCGTCTTCCTTAAGGCAGCAAAGAGACCGTAATCTGAAAAGAGATATAAAACCTGCCGTTGCTGCAGGGACTCTCACAAGCCACTGCTTGGGCTCAGTAAAGGCTGCTTTTCCTTTTCCAGAAAGATGAGTGCAGTCTCGTGGGGAAGATGGCAAAGGAACAGCCCGGCTATGGGCTGGGGTGAGGAGCTAGGAGCTCTGGGAAACCCGTCTTTTAACATGGATGGTGCTGAAACGAGATATGGGATGGCATAAGCTTCACTGTCTCTGCATCCCTGGCACACTGTGCCATGCATACCAGTGCATGCAGCTGTGAGGGCACGGACGCTGCCCAACAGCCGCTCAGTCACGAAAGCCTGTGGGGGCTTTTTGGGTGTGTGTGTGTGTATTTAGGCTATTTTCTGTATTGCATACCCTAAGGGCTGCTCCTCAATGGTGCTGTCTTTCCTCTGTTTGTCCTCTTTAGTGTTTAACAGCTTGCCTTTTCCTTCCATGGCTCTTCAGTGTTTTTCGGTATGTCATCCTGGGTACTGTTCAGTAAAGCCCTCAGCCACCAAAGGTCAGGCGTGCCATAGAAATGCCTATTAATAGGTCTTAGGTGCTACTTCTGCCTAAAGCAGCGTTTCCTGGAAAAAGGCACCTTGGGTCTCCCGGGCAGTGGCTCTCTATACCAGCTGCAAAGGTGCAGAGGCAGGCTGGCATCCATGGGGGTGTGTCTCTGCAACACACTCGCCGTGAGTGGGGATACAGGGTACAGGGTGGGTAGGGGGAGGAGGGGCGGTTTAAAGAAGGGAAAAAGCTCTTCAGCTACTGCTGCGGGACGTTGGTGAATTCGGCATAGCAAGCTTCCCTGCTCAGGCGGTGCTCTGAGAGCTGCGCCTTCCAGCCAGTGCCGTCGGTTCCACGGCGAGCCAGCGCAACTGTGTATTTGCAGGCAGGGGCAGCTCACCCCTGCGAAGGGGTGCCTGGCCGCCTTTATTTCGGCAAACACCATGTTTAAAATAGGATTTTGTTCAACCGGCGTTAAGTGACCCGGGCTCTATGTATAGTCTGTGCCTGGGCTCGCCCATGTGACGCCCATCTCCGAAAAACCCGCGGCGACCAGGACCCGTCCTGGGCTCCTGCGCGGGGCGACCAGCCACCCGCGGCTGACTGCGCAGCGAAACCCGCTGACTCCGATG
>VWYK01119939.1:0-11335 GCA_013399775.1 Semnornis frantzii
CAGTAAGTTTGCAGATGATACTGCGTTGAGAGGGAATGTTGGTTTGCTTGAGGATAGGGACTCTCTACAGAGGGATGTGGCCAGGCTACATCGATGGTCTGAGTTCAGCGGGATAAGCTTCAACAATGGCAAGTACCAGGGCCTGCATTTGGATCACAACAACCCCATGAAAGATCCAGGCTTGGGGAAAAGTGCCTGGAAAGCTGCCTTGGGGAAAAGGACTTAGGAGAGTCCGTCAACAACTGGCTGAAGATGAGCCAGCATTTGCTCAGTTGTCCAACAAGGCAAATAGTATCCTGGCCTGGATCAGGTATAGTGTGGTCAGTAGTAGTAGGGAAGTGATTGTGCCCCTGTTGGGAGCACTGGTGAGGTCATACCTTGGCTTAGTCATAGACTTGGTAGAGTAAGATTAATGGTTGGAGTTGATGGTCTTGAAGGTCTTTTCCAACCCAAATGATTCTGAGATGAAATGTCCTTTGAGCCTGCTGGGAAAGTTTGCATCAACTCTTGAGCACATGAGCTGCCTATGCGTTCGATGCACCTTTGGGAAGTTAGACTCTTTTTGTCACGGATTCCAAAGCAGCAAGAAAAATTGGGTGACTGACAGAAATCCGACGGGTTTGAAGAGGACAGCCAGGAGCTGGGAGAAGGTGCAGTATATCAGGGTGTGTGTTTTCTGTGTCCTGCATTATTGCTGCATTAGATGTGCGAATCCAGCACCGCAATTCCGATGCAGAGAGACAATGCATTCAAATTTAGCAAAGCCCATTCCATTTACAAAGGCTCAGGAGAGATGTCCCAGCAAGACAGTGATGTAATAACTACAAGAAAATGTATTTTCACCAAGATAGGCCCTTAGCTAAACTGGATGCACCAGGGGATCTCTCTGCAGAAAGCCTCAGTTATTACTTTCTTAAAATCCTTATTACATTTCCAGCTCTATAAAACCAGGGTAATTACTGGCTTCAATTACCTCTTGGCGCCAACTCGATTAATGTCCTTTATGCCAATTGCTTTTTTGAACTGTTGGAGAGAAAAGATGATCTGGGTCAACTCTATAAATGGCCTTTTCAATGTCTTGTTAGCTGAAAAGTAGGGACTTGTCTTGGCGGGGAAGGGTCAGCACTTGATTGCTCTGAGAAGGTGTAGTGGGCGGACTGGCAGGAGCCTGGCTTTTGATATCAGGGTCCAAAATTTAGCTGCACACACTGGGTCTGCCATATGAAGTGGTTGCCTCTCTTTCTTTCCTGTGCTCTAAACCCCTGGGATCTAGGCTAGAGAGATGGCACTAAGTGGAAGGATCAATGGTTGTCTACACAGGCTTTAATAATTAAAGTTATTGAGCCATTATGTCTTGGATCAACAAACAGGGCTAACAGGTCAGTCTCCCTGGCCTTGCAGATTGATTCTTCTTCTACAGACAATATTAGGGTCAGAGGGCTTGACTGACCTGCTTTCCCAGGTCTTGGTATAAACAACCACTGACTGCGACCATCTGGCCATGACTTGGTTCAGACCATTCATTATTCTCAGCAGGAAAAGAATTTTCTTCTCTAGCAGAAGGGAGTGGTGTGTCAGAGCTGAGCTCTCATCTCCAAGTAGCAGGACCCTGAATTATGGAATGGGACAGCATATAGGTTTTGCTGCTGGTAGAGTTGTCCACTACCTCAAGATATGATACCTCATTCTAGTCTTGGATTCTGTTTTCTGGCCCAAGTCATTTTGGTTCTTTTGTACTGTGAATAGCAGGGGAAATGCTCTAGGACACTTGATCAGTCTCTTGCTTCCTGCTTTGGCATCCAGTACTCATACTGAGGCAAACAATCTAATCTTGAGCTGTCAGGGAATGATCTGGAAGGGGATGGAAAAAAGGTGGGAGAGGACCACAGCCACTTCCCCCATGTTGAAGATGCTACTACAGTACACAAACTAATCTATGAAATTTCATTCTGCAACTTGGCCTTCTGCCCTGTGAAGCCCCTTTCCCAGCCCTGCTGGCATTTGGCCAGTCTTCTGAAGGAAGGGTAAGCCAAGCTCCTAAAAAAAGCAAAGTCTTAGGTCTCCTGAAGGACTGCTGTCTCCCTCCCTCAGCACAGCTGGGAGTGATTCAGGGATCACTTCCAGAATTCAGATTGAGCTTTTCTTTCATATGGCTTTCTTCCTCCTTCTTTGTAAAATCAACAAATCAAGTATCTTACCTTTATGATCCAGACTCTTTTTGAGGACTCAACCCTTCTCCAAAGCTTTCCACACTGCTAGCTGCTTGCTGCAGCTCTGGGGCTCCAGACAGGCCAGTCTGTCCTCTGTAGTGTAGCCACACATGGATGCCTCCAGCTGAGGACCCCGCTGGTTCCTGACAGTTGATTTTTGGAGTCACTTGGGTCAAGATCTTCTCAATGCTTATCAATATCTAAAGGGTGGGTATCAAGAGGATGGGGCCAGTCTGCTTTCAGTGGTGCCCACTGACAAGGGCCCATGGGCACAAACTGGAAGGCAGGAGGTTCCACCTAAACATAAGGAAAATCTTTCCTGTGAAGGTTCCGGAGCCCTGAGGCAAGGCTGCCCGGAGAGGTTGTGCAGTCTCCTTCTCTGGAGAGATTCCAAACCTGCCTGACTGTGGTCCTGGGCAACATGCTTTAGGTGACTTTACTTTAGGGGTGATAGGACCTCTGGATCTTTAGTCTGCTGTGCTGGGACTCTGTGAAGATCTTCAAAGAACCAAGCTGCCAAGCCCTCATTTGAACCATGGAGCAAATCATGTGGAGCACTAATTGGAGGGACCTTGTGTGCTGAAGAATCTAGCATTTCTGCTGTCTTGAGCAGGATTGGCAGCTGGCATTGAGCATCACATTGTGGATGCTGCCCTACTCTCTGTCTCCCCAGATAACTATTTAAAGCCCTCATAGGCATATCAGCATGGTCTACAGCCAGTCTCTGATAGCAGCATAAATGTTTCCATTACAATACAAGCCTTGGAGACATATCCCAAAAACCTGTCTCCTCCTCCTGCTTGTTTCCATGTGACAGGAGAATGTTAGCCTAAAAATGCTTTGCAATCTCCAAGGATTAACATTGCTTTGTAATGCCAAATCCAGCTATGAGCTGCCAAAGGTCTTCTTTCCTTACAGGATTTTCAAGCAGAGACAATCTGAAACTTGCTCCATGCAGCATAGTAAAGCAAACCCCAGCAGAACACTGTTCCATCTTTGGGATTCACTGTATGATAATTTCACCTCTCTGTGTTTTGATAGTTGAGTCTTGGTGTTCAACTCTGGGCTGTCTCATGCACTGGCAATGTTATCATTCCTTTGTCAGGACCCCAGTGCCACTTCCCTAGTCAAGACATGGTGTCCTTTGTTCTCAGCTGGAATTTTCTCTCTTTTCTTTTGATACTTGCATGAATTTGGAACAATGGAATGTTTTTCTTCATTGTCTTGACTACTTTTTTATTTGTTTTCACAGAATTAAAGCATGGTAAGGGTTGGAAGGTGCCTCATCCAGTCCAAGCCCTCTGCTAAAGCAGAGTCACCCAGTGCAGGTTGCCCAGGATCACAATGTCCAGATCAGTTTGGAATCTCTCTGGAGAAGGAGACTCCACGACCTCTCTGAGCAGCCTGCTCCAGGGCTCCAGCACCCTCAAAGTAAAATTTTCCTTATGTTCAGATGGAATGTCATGAGTTTCAGTTCGCACCCCCTGCCCTGTTGCTGGGCACCCTGAGAAAAGCACACAACAAAGGCTGCTCACTCCTCTGTGCTGTTCAATTATTTTCTTAGTGTCTGCCCCAATCCATGGTCTGTGGCTTATAATCTCCTGTGGGTCCATATGCATGGTTGTGGTGGGCCCAGTCTGCTGTCTGGAATGGTCTCTCACGGTGACTCGTGGGGCCAGCTGGGTACTAATGAGAATTCAGAAGAGAAAGTTCCAGGGAGAGTTTATTGTTACTTTTCAGTACTTAAAGGGGGGCTAGAAGAAACGTGAGGGCAATCTTTTGTAGCAGGCCCTGCTGCAAGAGGACGAGGGGCAACGGGTTTAAGCTTAAACCGACTTGATGGAAGAAAGAAATTTTTTATACTGGGGGTGGTGAAACACTGTCCCAGGTTGCCCAGAGAGATGGTAGATGCCCCATCCCTGGAGCCATTCCAGGTCAAGTCAGACAGGACTCTGAGAAACCTGATCTAGTAGTCTCTGCTGACTGCAGAGGGTTTAGACTAGATGATTTTTAAAGGTCCTTTCCAACTCAAACCATCCTATGAGTGTATAAGAACACAAATGTATCACGAATATTTGTTCTCATCACATGTCCAGGTTCTGGACATGTGGATAAAGCTCAGAGAGTTTCATAGCCAGGTTTGTCAAGTCACATGCATTTAATTGTGGGATGTGAAGAGTTTGCCTCCTGCATCTTGTTCCTCTAAAGCCAGGCCTATATATCATGCAGTTGCACCATGAATCTCCATTTTCTGTGAATGTCTAGGATACCAGAAAAAGGTTTTGTCTGGTGGGGAAGTGGCATGCATGATATGAATGCTCTGTAATGGGTCAGCCTTTAATTTAGCTTCCAATGTTCTTTACATCAGAGCCTTGGATGACACAGTAGCAGGCATGGGAACAGAAGAAGGTTAAGAGGTCTGGAGATCTTCTGGTGTAGTAAAATCAGATGAAGGTTTGGGCAAGAAAAAATTACAACAGGACACATGGAACACAGTTTTAAGAAGGAACAATTTCTCTTGAAGCCCATAAGCAGGTCCTTCTGAGTAGTAGATTTCTGTAGGACTTACTGCATGAAGTTTCCTGGTAAAAGTTATACAAGAAGTTAGACAAAAGTCATCACAGTGTTCACCATTCACCTTAAGAGCAATGACAGCAATGTAGATTCCACAACTTGAAATTTCATCCTTCACCGAGGTGTATTTTATTATCCTGCTTAATTATGCTACATAAATCTCCACTCTACCAAGGTGAAAATGTGGCCTCTGCCCTGATGAGTTTATAATTTAAATAGATGAGAAACATGAGTTTGAGAAGGAAAAGAATTTAACACAGAAACCAGCAGAGCAATGATTTGTAGATTTAAGTTGAGTTGTGATGATTTTAAGGCTGTCGAAGGTGTTTAGTGTAGAGGATTGGTGAAATGTAATGATGAAGAGAGGACATGATGGAAAGGCAGGATATGAACTGGAGGGTAGTAGTGAAGATGTGATGAAAGACAGCAAAAGAAGCAGCTGAATGGTCACCAGCACTTAATGGTCATCTTCTGCACTTGATGCAACAGGTATCTATTGGTTTGTAACAGGCAGCTATTAGTTGTGGTGATCTAATTTTTCACCAGGTACCCGGAGCTGGGTAATCCTTGAAATGTTTTCCTTCTGCAAACCCACAAAGATCCTAGGAAAAATGATGCTGCTTTGTAAGGCTTGCCTTTCCGGATGGGATGTTGTTAAAATGAACACCAGTCACACCAAGGCCTTCTTTAAAGTAGAGATAAGACATTTTTAATGACTTTTATTGCCTAACATTTCATTTTTCAGATGTACAGGCAATTGCACGTCATTTTCTTGCTGAGCATTTCAAATTACCTTACCAGACTTTAAGCAGCAATTGCAAAATCTCTTCTGCACTGTTTGGAAATTATGTAGAATCACTTTGCTTGGATTTTAAGATCATCAGGTCCAACTGCTAACCTGGCACTACCAAGTCCACCACTAAACTATATCCCTCAGTTCCACATCTACATGGTTTTTCAGTATGGGGACTCCACGACTGCCGTGGATAGCCTGTTCTAGGTCTTGACAACTCTCTTGAGGAAGAAATTATTCTTCACGTTCAACCTAGACCTCCCCTACCACAACTGGAGGCTGTTTCCTCTTGCCCTGTTGCTTGTTCCTTGGGAGAAGAGATGACCTTCCACCTAGCTCCAACCTCCTTTAAGGGATCTGTAGAGAGCGAGGTCTCCTCTCAGCCTCCTCTTCTCCATGCTAAGCCATGCCAGTTCCTTCAGCTGCTCCTCACAAGAGTTATGTGCCAGACCATTTACCAGCTCAGTTCTCCTTCTCTGGACCCACTCCAGCTCCTCAATGTCCTGCTTGGAGTGAGGGGCCCAAAACAGAACCCAGTATTTGAGGTGAAGCCTCACTAGCACTGAATTAAGGGTTACAATTCATTTTATAGTCCTGCTGGCCAGACAATTGCTGATCCAGGCCACAATGCTGTTGGCCTTCTTGGCCACCTGGGCACACACTGGCTCATCTTCAGCCAGCTGTCAACCAACACCCCTAGGTCTTTTTCTGTCAGGTGGCTTTCCAGGCACTCTGGCCAAAGCCTGGCATGTTGCATAGGTTTCTTGTGTCCTAAGTGACCCTTGATACCTTGTTGAACTTCATCCCATTGGCCTCATGCCCAGATTTCTCTGTAGCACAGATCCCTCAGTGTCACAACACCATCTCTAGGAACTTCCGGGCTGCAGTGACAGTGTAAGTTCCTGCAATGTCGTAATGTCAGAAATCCTTTCGAGATTTATCTCCAACAGACCCACTTTCTGTTTCAAAGGCTACCTGGACCCCATTTCATAAGTTTATTGTGATGAAGTGGCTGTACCCCACTGACATCTCTTTTGACTGCAAGATGGTTGATGAACTAGTACAAAAATGTGGTCATGGTCACCTTCCATCCTGATGTGTCTGTCTCAAACACTGCACTAGTGGTGGTGGAGCTGTGAGGTTCATCTGCAAGTATCTGTCTTGCTGATTTTTTCCTTCTTGCTGACAATAACAGAAAAAATTAAAGCCATCAATCTTCAGCTTTCTTCAGTGCCCACAGAACACTGCGATACAATAAAGTTGATTTAAGTCTGTTCCTGTAGATTTGGTTCTTCAGCTGGCTCTTTATCACAGTGCCTGCAGCTCTCTGAATATCCTCATTCTCTGACTCCCCACAAACACTTCAAGACACCACAATGTTTGGGAGTTTCCATCATTTGCCATCTGCCAGATTGGTTACTGTCAAACAGTTTCCAATCTGAACTTTGAGGCTACTTGATGGCTATGACCAGAGATTTTAGATTTATCTGTCCTGAGATTCAGGGCAGTGACCACTTCTTCAGGGCTCATCTCACTTTTCCACCTGGAGTAATTCTGAGGTGGTGAGTGGTAATGTTTCTGGGAGAGGGGGAAGTCAACCTTTCTCTGTCATGTAAGCTGTGGTGCTGAGTTGAGGCACCTCACAGTTTTAGGCCAGGGCATGGGGAGGGATAGCAAAAGTAGTCAGATGGTAACACAAAGGAGCTGTCTGGAAGAAACAGTACCCAAAAACATAGCAGCAATACCTGACAGATACAGCACTGTTAGCACTGTGCACTTTGGAAGCATGCTGCTGCTCTGGTGTTGTGGTATGTCAAGGGTTAGAGGTGAGCTGACTACTAACCAAGTGACAGATTCTCTATGAATGCCTCTGCCTTCCCAAAGGGAAGAGGAAGGGATAAGGAGAGAGACTGATGGGCTGGGAGAGAAATTAAACCAGCTTTAATGAAAGTAATAACAGTGAAATTAAATAAATACAGATAGATATACATCAAAATGGAACCCAGCCCACTGATGACAATTATGTCACCATCACCACTGTTGCTGGGGACAGGCACTAGGGAAGTCCCAGACCAGACTCAGCAGTGGAGAAGAAATAGACTCAGGAGCTGGACTCAGGAACTGGGTTCAGGAATTTACAGACTGGGATCAAAGACAGAACAGAGTCCTCTTTGGACACCAGCCATTGCAGAAGAGGCTTGACCCTGGTGATTCCTCAGCTTGGTCCTGAAGATGACATCCGCAGGATGGGATCACTTGTTGGTCAGCTTAGAGTCACCTATCCTACCCACTCCTCCCAGCAGGTGTCATCTCTGACTTAATGCATGCCAGCTGTGGGACACAAGATGTAGCAGTGCCCTTGGTGTGCACAGCAGCAAGTCTAAGCGAGAGCCTCTGCAGCCCAGCCCTTGGCAGCGACTCTCCCCATCAGCGTTGTCACTGCTAGAAGCAGTCACTGTCTGTGCAAACCTACCTTGAACTTCAGCTACTGCAGCTCCTGAGAAGAGCTGAGAAGTCAAATCACTGACCAGAGTTACTTCTGCTCTTGCTCAAACCAGGACAGGGCACTGCACTGCTGAAAGCCTGCCGAGATTCTTATTAAAGAAACGCCCCCAAATGAAACTTCTCACTGGTGTTTTGTCATAATGAAAGAGGACAAGAAGGTGCTGGTCAGATATTGGAGAGACTCTGATTTCCACCAGAGTGCATTGTGGCACCTCTGACCCCGTAATGTCTTTCAGATTGGCTGTCCTTCAAATGCATGAAATTGTGGACTGAGCATAGATCATTCCAGTTTCTTCTTATTCTTGGCAGGAAAACTTTCGGACTGTGAGTTAAGTGGGTTTGTTCCGTGCTTGCTTTTAAGTACCACCCAGTCACAGTTCTTCCTGTAAAATAGGGGTTATGATGTTTGCCAGGGACATCTGTACTAGAGCTACCACAGCTGCCATAGTATCCTTCTCTATCTCTATCTCTATCTCTATCTCTATCTCTNTCTATCTCTATCTCTATCTCTATCTCTATCTCTATCTCTATCTCTATCTCTATCTCTATCTCTATCTCTATCTCTACCTCTATCTCTATCTACCTCTATCTCTATGATCTCTATCATCACCACATAGTGAATCAAACTTGAAGCCAGAAGGGACTGCTCAGCTGTTGAAACTGAGCAAGTGAGACCTTGAGACTGGATGTCTGACGTCTCATTCCAGAAGGATAGATTCCACTGCTGCTTTTCTTGCAAACACAGGAGCGTGTGGCTGGTACTGGGAGTTTTACTTCGGTTCAAGGTCTTGTTGTTTCTCTTGCCTGAAGCTGCTGGTTACACAAACCAGAAAATATCCAAAGCTATATTCAGTAGGGTGAAATACTTCTGTGAGCAGTGGAATTTACGAAGTCTTATCTCCAATGTATCTCATGCTTGGTTTAATAAGGTAGAGCTCTGATCTAAGGGTTTTTCCTGAGGTTAAGGCGTCCATCCCTGCTCTCTCCAAAGGGAATTCATGGGAATAGACAAGACAAACAATTCCACCTCCCTCTTGGTGGCAGCAGGACTGTGAGACTTGATTTTCTATCCACTCACTTGCTGGCTCAGATATCACCTGAGGCAAGTGTTGCTTCCTGACAGTCAGTATAGGGAGACTCATGGTCAGCTAGACACCAGATGAAGCTGGGTTAAAATGAGAAGCTTGTGGATAGGATCTAAGAACTCCATACAGGAGGGCTGGGGATGGGGAAAGCATAATTAAGCAAGAGAAAGTCATAGTGTGAGTGGTATTTTTTATGTCTTTTGCAGTTCTCCACTGTTCCAAATGAAGGTAAGGCAGAAAGATTTTAATTTTGGCCAGCCAATAGAGGCAGCCTGTATCCATTCATCTGAACAAAATGAGGAGAGACAGGCTAAGGATTTCTTAGAGTTATAGAATGGTAAGGTTGGAAGGGACCTCAAGGATCATCTAGTTCCAACCCCCTGCCATAGGCAGGGACACTTCCCACTAGTACAGGTCACTCAAGGCCTCGTCCAACCTGGCCTTGAACACCTCCAGGGAGGGAGCAGCCACAACCTCCCTGGGCAACCTGTTCCAGTGCTTCACCACCCTCACTGCAAAGAACTTCTTCCTAACATCCAGTCTAAATCTACCCCCTTCCAGTTTGAACCCATTGCTCCTTGTTCTGTCATTGCAAGACCTTGTAAATAGTCCCTCCCCAGCCTTCCTATAGGCCTCCTTCAGATACTGGAAGGCTACTCTAAGGTCTCCTCTAAGCCTTCTCTTCTCCAGGCTGAAGAGCCCCAAGTCTCTCAGCCTGTCCTCATAGGAGAGCTGCTCCAGCCCTCTGAGCATCTTCGTGGCCTCCTCTGGACCCGCTCCAGCAGTTCAATGTCCTCCCTGTGCTGGGGGCTCCAGAACTGCACACAGTACTCCAGATGGGGTCTGATGAGAGCAGAGCAAAGGGGCAGAATCCCCTCCCTTGCCCCGCTGCCCACACTGCTCTTGATGCAGCCCAGGACTCGGTTGCTGTCTGGGGTATATGTGTGTGCACACTGCAGGCTCATGTTGAGCTTTTCATCAACCCAGATGCCAAGGTCCTTTTCCTCAGAGTTGCTCTCCGGCCATTCACCACCCAGCCTGGATTTGTGATTTGGACTGTGCCTACCCAGGTGCAGGACCTTACACTTGGCCTTGTTGAATTTCATGAAGTTGGCCTGGGCCCACCTCTCCATCCTGTCCAGGTCCCTCTGGATGGATCCCTGCCCTCTAGGAAGTCAACTGTGCCACACAGCTTGGTATCATCTGCAAACTTGCTGAGGGTGCACTGATTCCTCTGTCCATGTCACTGACAAAGATTTTAGCATAATGCAACCGGTGTCAAGAGTGACAGGTTCTGTAAGGAGAGGGAATATATATTATTGAACTGACTGCTATATGGCAACTGAGTGATGCTGGCTTTATGCAAGCAAAATTTCTTCTACAGTCCTAGATGGAAACTGCGGCCTTCACTCTGCTCCCACTTACACTGATGAAAGTTAAAGGCAATTTCATTATAAGAATATAAACATGTTACAGATGAGCCAATTACACCTATGAGATATTGGTGCAAGCTGAACTGTTTTCTCTGGCATTTCTCCTAATGTTTGAAATGAAATAATGAAGTCAAATGTGGTATTTTTTAAAATGTTAAACTTGTGGATGAGAGACTCATGTACAGCAACACCAAGCTCTGCTATATGTTAGGTTTAGGAATACACAAGTTCACAGGATAAATGTTCTGGAAGAGTTATGGATGTTGTCTGTCTGGACTTCTCTAAAGCCTTTGACACAGTCCTCCCCACCCAGCATCCTCCTCTCTAAGGAGGGATATGGATTTCATGGGTGGTCTGTTGAGTGGATAACAAATTGTTTGGACTGGTCACATGTAGAGTGTAGTGGTCAACAGCTCAGTGCTCAGATGGACAAGACTGACAAGTGGTGTCCCTCAGAGGTCCACAATGGGATTAGTGCTGTTCAATATCTATCATCAAGGACACCAAGCTGAGTGTTGTGGCTGACAGCCTAAGTATGTGATGCTATCCAGAGGGACCTAGACAAGCTTGAGAACTGAGCCTGTGTGAACCTCATGAGGCTCAATAAAATCAAGTACAAGATCCTGCCCCTGGGTTGGAGCAATCCTCAATATCAATACATTTGGAGGATGAAGGGATGGAGATCAGCATTGCAGAGAAGGACTTAGGGGTTCTGGTGGGTGCAAAGCTGGGCAT
>VWYK01119950.1:0-13696 GCA_013399775.1 Semnornis frantzii
GCCTGTACCTCCCCTGGCACATCATCATCAAATTGTCTGCTCTGATGTCTAGTTTTAGAGCAGTTTTAGGTGTTGCAACAGTTTTCATGAGCTTACAGTGGTGAGAGGCTAGTGGCTGGGACATGCTTGAAATATGGGGGACTCCTGGACTCCCTATTAGGGAATTCTCATCTGATAAAAATAATGTAAAACAAATATAAGCACTTCTTCAGTGTCCTACTACAATGAGAGGAATTTGAGGTTGGGCTGAAAACAACTCATGGCTGAATATTGAATTGTTTGACACTCCACAGAAAGCACTTGTAGCTGAAGTAATAGTATACCCACTATATTTCCTTCTCGCTTCATGATTTACTGTTACCATAAAATCAAGGCATGTAGTGTGTATTTAAACAGTGGTCCTTTCCCCACCCCTCCCATCCTTCCCCCCCAGTTAATTTTAGGCTTTGGCTTTGAATGACAGTTTATTTGTAAATTAAGAACAAGTGTGAGTAAGGAGGAATGGCTAGCCCAGGTGAGAGGTAACAGTACATAGTCTTTCATTTGTAGCTTGCCAGTTCAAATTTGGCTCAGGTCTGTATTGACAGAAATTCATTATCATCTGATGGTTGTTTAGGAGTCTGTGTGAAAGGAACTGATGGTGTTCACATTCAAAAAAACAACAACAAAAAACAAAACCTGTCACAATTACAGTCTTTTTTTTTGGCAGCCTCTGTGAGCATGAGGATGAACTTCCCTCTGACATCTTAAAGCAGTCTTTCCAGATTAGGCTTCAGGCGAATTGGCAGAAGGATGTGGAAATTTGCAGGTGCTGTCCAAGTTTTATCTATCCTTTGTCTAATCAAAGGACCTTAAGCCTGTAAATGATGAGAAACACAAGTGGCTCCTTTGTGGCCTCTATCTGTTGCTCTTTCAGGTGTCCAATGTGCAGTTGCTGCTCTCTAATTACTAGAGAATACCAAGCACTCCCAGCAGTTGAAAACAGATCATTTGGAGGAGCCACTCTAGTTTTGAACACATTCAGCTGAGAGATTTGCCCCTGGGCAAGTGTAAGTCTGCCAGACAGGCAGAAATATAATGGAGAAATGTTTGTCTCTTAGCCTCGTGTACAGTTTGGTGAAATTAACTGCCAAATGCCAACAAACTGCCAAAATCTTGTAGCAAAGGTAGAGGCCGAACCTCTCGGCAAAGCATTTTCTGAGCGTGGTGATATTTAACTTAATTGGGAAAGTGCAGGATGTCAATATGAACTTTTCCCACCCCCCTATTCTGCCTCTTTCTGAGGCAATCATACCGATTCATTTTAGCAATACAGAAACCTTCAACCACTAAAGGATGTGCCAGCCAAAAACCGTCACTGCCAACAATTATATGCTAGATGTGTGTGGGCAATAACATATGCACTTAAAAGGACTGAAAAAGAAGGTATGCATAGTTCTTAGCATTTTATCTTGTCTTGAGTTTCAGTGTCTCCCTAAAATTAGACTTAATTTCAAACAGCAGAAAAAAAAATAAATCTCTGGGAACAGAACATGTAGGAGCCCTGTGATGAGCCAGGAGATTTTCAGACCTCAATTTTCTGACTTTTACAAGGGAATGCATAAGCAGAACTGTCTTCATTACTTCTTTAAATAATTAATGCTTTCAGTATATTTCAGGCATTGATTATCTGACCAGTTGTTAATGGACAAAGCTAGAGTGGCTTATGCTATTTTTTTTTCCTTTTATTTGTACTTGAAGTCTCTAATAACCTGAGCATATGTTGAAACACACGTAGGTACAAGAAGTAGGACTTTAGTGGTGACTGGAGTGTGACATGACTCATCTCCAGCATAGAAAAAATAGACTAGATGAGATGTATTATAAAGGCAGATTTAATGCAAAGGGGGGAAAAAAAAGGAAGAAAATAAATATGAAGAATCAGTGTGCAGGATACTTTGATGCTTGTGTAGGAATGAAAGTGAGGGGATTCAAAGGTTATCATCTTAGATCTACTGAGTCATTTGCTATTGCAGTTATAAAAATATATTTCACCTGCAGTCCAGCATTAACTGAAGTGAGTGTTATCTGTCTGTTAGAAATCAAATTCAGGCTACTTTGTATCTTGTCCATTCAAGATCTAATCAAAATATATTTCTTCTCTTCACTAGCTCCCACCTCAGCTTACTTAGATGATAAGACAGAGCTGTGCTTCAAATTAGCGCTGGGGCCGGAATAGGAGCAACCAAATATCAAAGGCCCAATTTTGCTTATTTGTGTAACACAAAATCTTCTCATTACATGCCATTACAGACTGCTTAGTTTGGCTTTTATAGCTCAGGTGGCTGTCTCATTCTTTGGAACTCTTGTGCACTATACCTACTGAAGGAAGTGGATGACTGGCTGGGAATTACTCATACAAATAATGTAAAACTGTCCACAGATGCTTTGTCTTTCTGTTCTGTGTACTAAAAAAAGTAATTCTCCAGGGCTAGCTAGGCTATACTATGTGTTCACTAAAACCAAAGGATACTCTGTAGAATGCTGTGTACTTTTTTACTATCAATTTTCATAAAAGGTGACTACCCTTAGCAGAGAAGGTCAGGGAAGAAAAGAACAATCTTATCAGAAGAGCTCTGTTTGTTCCAGTACAATGAAGTCTGAGAAAGGGCAAAATTTACTCTCTAAATCTATTGTAGGATGGACTAAAACTAAAATCAAATGGATGACACTGTCAATGAATGAATTTAGAATGGAAATTTGAAGAAGGTTGTGATGGTTTGGGAGTTCCCCGCCCCCCCACACTTTGAAATGACCCAGACTAGATCTCAGCCGGAGCTGGAAGTTAAGAGATGAAGCTCTATTTACACCTCAGCACGATATACAAGCAAATATATACAGTATATACAGGAATATTTATAGAAATATACAAGTTTAAGGTAATACAGACACACAACACCCCTCCCAGAAATCAGAGACCCCAGGAGGGGCTCCCAACCACCCTTCCACCTTCTCCCCACTCCCACACCTTACCCCAAGGTTTGGCTTACGCACAAGGAGGATCAGCTGGGAAGGATNGAGTACTGGAGGAGAGAGGTTTGAAACAGCCTTCCAATAACATGGGAAATAATTCTGCCTCAGTTTTTGAGACAATTCTGAAATGCTGCAGATCATGTGGCACCTTAAATCTCCAGAAACTTGACTAAATGAATCAGGGAAACATTTTTAGATCTATAGGCCCAAACCAGGAAAACAGCAACTGAATGCAGACTTCTGACTGAACAGCTCAATCAACAGCTTATTATTTCCTTATTTTATGGGTCCTGAATGAGCACCTGAATGAGATGTACCTTAGGATAAGTGTTTAAAGTCTCATCACAAGACAGGCTGCTGACAACCTCGGTTATTCTGTGGGCAGAAACAGCATTTTCCACCTTGTTCTGGCTATGACTGTGCTTGGGTTCCCTGGCTGCAGAGCATGCAGGTCCTTGGGAACAGGCTTCCATTAGGAGCATCATAGATCCCAAGACCTACCATTTGCAGAGCTGCAGTATCTACTGTCCACTTGTTGAGTGCTAGGAGTAGGCATGGTCACTCTGTCGGTGTAGTGTCTTTTCTTCACCCTATGCTGTTTTAAGCAAGCAAAAAGTGTGTTTTTTTTACAGAACATCTCTTTACCTGAGCTTAGCTGTGGCTTTAATGCCAGAGTCATTTTTAGCTCAGGCATATCAAAGAATCCAAATTAATAATCAGCATTCAAATGGTATGTAATTATTTGCCATATTTAAAGGTTTAGTGTGTGCTATAGATGTTTTTACCTTTTAAATGACTTTTTTTTTTTCTTTTGGTGTGGTTTTTTTTTCCTTGCTTCCCTGAATTTTTTTAGGATACTACTAGTGTATACAAAATTGAGCTTTTATATCTTGCATTTGCTTTTATTTTTACGGTTGTGCCATATGTTTGCAAAATTAAAGTCTACCTTTGGAACTCATAAAAATATGCAAAGATTAATAAATTTCATATATGGATTACTATTGCATATGGCATTAGAATGAAACTCTTTTTGGATGGTGCCTATGTATTACTCTTGGGAAGACTCCTTTTTGCCAAAAGATTTTGCAAATTGTACATTTTGGTCTGTTAGTGGTAAAGCTGCAGCTACAATTACATTCTTTGAGCATTTGACTTTTAAAACTAGTGGTGAGGGGCCTGGGGCACAGCCCTTTGAGGAGAGGCCGAGGGAGCTGAGGCTGTTCAGCCTGGAGAAGAGGAGGCTCAGAGGTGCCCTCATTGCTGTCTACAACTACCTGGAGGGAGGTTATAGCCAGGTGGGGTTGGTCTCTTCTCTCAGGCAACCAGCAACAGAAGGAGGGGACACAGCCTCGAGTTGTGCCAGGGAAGGTCTAGGCTGGATGTTAGGAGGAAGTTGTTGCCAGAGAGAGTGATTGGCATTGGAATGGGCTGCCCAGGGAGGTGGTGGAGTCGCCATCCCTGGAGGTGTTCAAGAAAGGACTGGATGAGGCACTTAGTGCCATGGTCTAGATAATTGGCTAGGGCTGGGTGATAGGTTGGGCTGGATGATCTTGGAGGTCTCTTCCAAGCTGGTTTATTTTATGATTAGGAGGTTCATTAGTATCATTGACAAGTAACACTGAGCATCAGTCACACAACTGAGAGTTAGTGATAAACATTTACACCTGTAAATAAGGTGAGTCTGATGTTCTACTCTGCTGACTTTGACTGGAGGTGGGGTCTTTCCCCCAAAACTTGTGTACTTGATTTTTACACTGCTGAATCAGATGATTCAGTCACAAGTTCACTTTGTGGGAAGCAAACAATAAATGTTTGGAAGTAGCTCTAGTAAAATGTCAAGGCTTTGTCAATTTCATCACAATATTCATCAGAACAGTAATTTTATGCAAAAACCATTTTTAATGATGGAGTCTAATCAACCTGTTACAGTGATCTTACCTGGATCTTTTTTCTCTGGGTTGCATATGATGTTTAATCAGAAAATATAGTTCTTGTTTGTTTCTATCTTTATCTACAGGTATATGACAGTCATTGTTTCGTTTTACAAATAAGAGCTCACACTTTGCAGTTCTTGCATCTCTAATCCTAAAGAAACCAAACTGAGGCCACTGAGTAGATGGAAGAACATCTATCAATTCGAATGTGTTTAATTAAGGAGCATACTGAGCTTTGTCTGTTGAGGATTGCAGTACATCTTTCAAGTCTGTGACTGCATTTATGCAGCATCCAGATTAAAAAATTATTTGTGCAAGAAGTTAAAACCTTAATAAATTCTTTTCCTGAGGGATGATTTAGGTTTTGGGCCCTTACTTACTGGTTAACACAAACCCTTCTGCTACCACTGATAGTGTGGAAGCCTCTCAGCTTTCCTGCCCATGTACCAAGCTGTTAGAGGAGTGGGACAGTGATGCTAGTTAGCAGATGAGACATAAGCTGTTAATGGGTCTCTTGCCCTTAGTGGACCTTGTTGAGGCAACACAGCTCCAAATGATCAGCCCTTGACCTCCTCCTTGCTTTCTTCTAGACTTCGTTTTTGCTGTCAAAGCTAAGCAGTTGTTCTGGCAGGTGACTGAAGAATCAACTTAGCTCTCATTAATTCATGTATTTACTTATATATTCTTGTTTGATACAATCCTGTCATTGTGTCTTTGAAGATAATTATCTGAAAGTGTTGAATTAATTTTGTCTCATTTTGTACTGACCACAGGGTCACATACAGAAAGATGTTAGCTAAGTGGATTCCTCCCAGTTGTGGCCAAATGTTTTACAATTTTGTAGCTAAACAAATCTGAGTAGAGAGAAAGAGAAGGTAATTCCCACACTTTCATTCCATAGGGGCCCCTTAGTCCTTTGTCCTGCTGATTTCTACTTTGAAAATAAATCAGAAAAGTCTTTTAGAGGAAAGACTTTAGAATACAAAACCTTTGGGACTTGACAGTTTGAGGGGGAAGCGTAGCTTTATTTGCCTTTAAATAATAAAGTTTATGTTTCTCTGTTTAAGTATTTATAACAAGTGAGACTGGGGTTTACAGTGCACAGTGCAGAATTCCATGTAAGGGAGTGTCCTATTGCTTTTTAATTGCTTTAGGCTTTAAAAAAGTGATGCTACAGAATGATTAATCATTCAGACTAATGAAATGGTATTTGTAGAAGAAACAACTGCTTTCTGCAAAGGCTGGTTTGTAAGTTGTGTACCTGACTGACAGCTGTGCATCTCATGGCTACCCTTTATCCTACAAATTGAAAGGAAAATAAAAACTGCATTTCCACAGTGGAGCTTTCCTCCTTCTCTGTTAATGTTTGTGGATTCTTCAGAGTCAAATAATGTTTTCATTGACTGTTTGGCTTTCCTGTCTTAATGTGGCGATCTCAAAGCATTTTATTAACTTCAATTAAATTTTTATCTGACCTAAAAAAGTGATTTTTTGAAAAATGGCATTTGTGCAATACTGTAACAAAGAGGTCATTTCACAAGATTATTACTAGTCTGAAGTACTGCTGAGATTTGCCTTTCAGTTCCTTTACCTTTGGTTGAAATGTAAGGGATGAAAAGAGCCAGTGTGAAATGTCAGATATCAAAATAAGTTACTAGAACTAGCAGAGTTCAAAAATACAATCATATATTTGCAATCTCACAGAATATCAGGATTCACTTTTAAAAGGCACATTACACTGAGAAGGCTAAAACACTTAGCTGAATAAGAATTTTTCATTGTCAGCATGTGGAGTTGCTTAGCTGATAAACAGATGCATAAATCTGTCTTGTTTGCCCCATGGGCAATCACTGACAGAAATAGCTCCCAAAATACTGGGAAGAAAACAGATGACTCCTAGGCCCAAACGATTTCCTTACACAAATAGCATATAGTCCCTGGAAGTCCTGTTGTACAGGATGAACAGCATCCTAGGTGCAGAGTGCTTCACTAATTTTGTTTGTTTGCTTTTCTCTTACTCTGCCTTGGATTTTATTTCCTGATTCATGTATTGTTTCTCAAGTAGTGAAGTTGAAATCACAGGCACAGTCTCTCCATAAAGCCAGTGGCTGTGCAGTAAACACCAGGTCTGGATAATCAAAAAGTTTTACTTGTGACTCATCAGTATTCAAAGGCAAAGGTGATTATTGATGAGATGTTCTTACTGTTCTTGGCTAGTAATGTCATTAAAGCTTACTCATTATACAAATATCCATCTTCTTGGCTTGGCCCAAAAAGGGCTTCAGTGTTTCTGTCTGCAGCCCAAGCCAAGTTCTGATCCATTATTGCACTGATGCTGTGAGTGCGGGATGAAGTTTCAGAGCCATATCTGTATGATTAATGATGCAAATGGAATCAAGTTAATGTCTATGTAAGTGGTGATTTAGCCAACTGAACCTTCTGATCCCCACCTTGGACTCCAGAGCAAGTCCATTGTCACCTTTTTGAACTAAGAAATAATAAATAATAAATAATTTTCTTACTGTGGGGACTTCAATGGTTAAAGGTGGAATGCTCAGCTGTATTGCTGCTTCCTTCCAAAGGGAGAAGTGACAAGTGCTGGGATGCACTCAGTGTGGAGTTGCCCCTTAGTCTGAGGGCTAGTGTCTCTATTTTGTTCCTTAGAATCACAGAATCACTTTGATAATAATTTTAAAGGTCTTTTGCAGAGTCCAATCATTATTCAGCTCTACTAATTCTAGTGCTAGACCATGCACCTTAACACCACATCTACGCATCTTTTAAACACCTCCAGAGGCAGTGATTCAAGTTCTCATCTTGAAGTCACAATTTGATGGAAATCACAAGGTGGGAGTTAGTGACTCCCAGAGAGACTACATAGAATCATAGAATGGTAAGGTTGGAAGGGACCTCAAGGATCACCTAGTTCCAACCCCCTGCCATAGGCAGGGACACCTCCCACTAGCACAGGTCACTCAAGGCCTCCTCCAACCTGGCCTTGAACACCTCCAGGGAGGGAGCAGCCACAACCTCCCTTTACCTGCTTCTTGTCCTGCTCATCAGGGTTTGCCTGTCTGCTGGCACTGCTGTCTGGGCTGGATGTTTCTGACTGAAACCCTGATATCACTTTCTTTACTGCTCTTCAAGCAGAATGTTTTGAATCTTTCTAGCCCTCAGTCTTGAGGCCGTGAATGAAATGCTCCTGATTTTCTCAATGTCTGTCCGTTTATCAAAAAAAAAATCCCACCACCTTGATTAGTATTCAGTTGAAAAGGGACTTGGGACTTGCAAGTGCTGTGAGCAGTGTGATTCAGCCTGCAGACAGCGAGAGCTGTGTGAGGAGGCTTTCGCAGCGCCTGCCTGCAGTAGGGAGAAGAGCCTCGCTGCAGAGAGAACAGATGCATTTCAGAGTCGCCCGCCAAAGGGAGTATATTATGCTCCCTTTTTAAACTTTCCCAAACACACACCATCTGTTTCACACTAGATACTTACAGGGTTTGATCAAATTAGAAGTCATGCTGAAAGGGAAAACTAAGGTTAGCATGGGCAGCTTTCTTAAAGCTACAGAAGTCAGGGCTCTGTTGCGTTAAACCTTGAGCATTAACCTCGGTAAACTCAATGAGACATTGCAGCTTGGTGACACTGCCATGTTGCATATGTTCACTTCTAATCTGTCAGAGCAATATTTGTAAAAGTAAAATTGGAGAAAATATTGTATAAAAGGATAGCAGAAGAAAACAGGAAGGGTGGTCAGGATGAGTGGATGGTAAAAATGAGGTAGAAGTACTGAAACAGATGTTGACTGCTTCAGAATAGCTACCATTAGGTATGCTTGACTGCAGAAACAACCTCTGCAAACATTGCAGCTCAAAAATCTTCTGGCACAGAGTGGTAGGACCTAGTCTCGAAATCTGCATTAGGGGAAGTCACCTGACAGTTGTGTGACAGTGATATGAAACTGAGACAAGTGGAGCAACTTCAATTTATTCTGAATAAGAATAACTTTTGTGGTCAGAAAGTAAGGGAAGGAGAAAGGATGAAGGCTTATAGATCCTTCACAGGTTTAGCAAGGTGACAGTATAGTGCTTGTTTCAGTTCTGAGGCTTTGATTTACCAAGGTATTTAGTTACCACTTTGTTCAGAATTAAAAATTGTGGTTTGCAAAGCTAAGGTGGTGAAACTAAAAATCATCGCTTAAGGATGTAAAGTATCATAGAACCAGTCATGGTTGGAAGGGATCACAAGGATCATCCAGTTCCAACCCCCCTGCCATAGGCAGGGACACCCTACCCTAGATCAGGCTGTCCAGAGCCTCATCCAGCCTGGCCTTAAACACCTCCAGGGATGAGGCTTCCACCCCCTCCCTGGGCAACCCCTTCCAGGTTCTTACCACCCTCATGCTGAAGAACTTCTTCCTCACATCCAGGCTGAATCTACCCATTTCTAGCTTGGTTCCATTCCCCCTCAGTCCTAGCCCTACCTGACAGCCTAGAAAGTCCTTTCCCAGCTTTCTTATAATTCTCAAGATACTGAAAGGCCACAAGAAGGTCACCTGGGAGCCTTCTTTCCAGACTGAAGGCTAGGCTGGGTTCCTTTGGGTATGTTTCTTTTTAATAGGTGTTCTTGAGTGTTAAGTGTAAGATCTTGGAGCTTGATGACTTGATTAAAGTCCAAAGCAAGTTTCCTGCCTGTCTTTAACCCCTGCTCTCTGCAACCTTGCAGGGACTGGATGCCAGCACAAAAACTGTTGGGCAAACAGGGTCTTAACCTCAGCTGCAGTTTTTACACACAAGCTGCTGTGGCTAAACCTTGTTGGCATTGCAAAGTTGGGAGGAACTCTGCTCATGAGTTTTATAAACCTAGACCTTAACTGTTTGTAGCATGAAGGATGTGATTCAAGTTGTCTCCTTTTCCTCATGCAGAACAGAATGAAATCTGAGACACAGCTGAAGAAAGCATTCTCAAAAAAAACTTTGGGTTTGCTGTGTTAAAACTGTTGTAGTTAAATATGAGGCACAATCACAAAGAACATATGTCACAGTTTATCTTGTTTTGAAGTGTTGTTTGGTTTGAGATAATTCTAAACTAGAACTACAGACATATCAAACACTTCCAAAATAAAGCCAAAACACCCTGGAAAAGGCTGTGTTGAAGACAATTAGGAACCATGTAATCACAGGAAGCAGAGGATGATTTTTTTCTGTCTTGGGCATCCAAGATGCAGTTATCTTAATATCTACCATGCATCAAAATGAAGTCTCCTCTTGTGTGATGGTCCTATAATTATCTGCCAGATCTGGATACTTGATTTGAATCAAGTCTCCAAACACTGTGAATCTCATTTGTAACTTCTCTTCGCAGTGCCTTTTCTTTTCCCTCCCCTTAAACCAGGCCTTATTTTAGTTATAAAAAATGCTTTTAGATCATGCATGTTTATATCACTTCTTGGGCACGAGTGGGACACAGCTGGTAGGGCGAATTTAGAGCAATACTTTGATTTGCTACTCTGTGAGTAACAAATCTCTTTCCCCCCCCAAAAAAGATAGGCACAAGATATCTTGCAAGTAGTTTGGTTTTTTTAATTACATAGATAGAACCTTTTACCATAAACCAAGCAGATACAAGGGACATTGTTCTGTTCACTACACTTTTGAAAGCAGGAGGCACTGCAGTTTCCCCTGCAATATCTTGATTACATTCCATTAGAAGATAGCATTTTTCTAAAAATTAATTTTCTTTTAAAAGATCTTTTCACAAACCTACACTGACATTCCACATAAGGGGAACGTGATGCTGCCAAACCAGATAATCTATACCACAAAGTCTTGACAATATCTGCTCACAGGCCTCTGAAAGCAGAGCTGCTGCTGAGGTTATTCCTGGCCTATGGGCTAAGGGAATTTAGCTATATTGCCAGGATATCCTTTGCTGATTAGAAATTAATTTCAGATCCTCACTCCCTTGATAAATTTTGTACACTTTCACATAGGTATGATCTAGAATACATAAATACTGTAGTGACATGATAGAAAAAGAGATTGGTGAAAGAACTGCACACATCTGTCAAATTTTTATCTTTACCTTGAATTATTTTCGAATTAACCTTTCTTTTAATCTATAAGGTTCTTGCTTGAGGCTAAACAATCTTTACTTCACAAACCCATCTGCTTGCCTTTCATATCAATGGACAAGCCCAGAATAAGGCACCATGTAGCGATAGGCCATTTGACAGCAGCTTTGACAAATTGGAGATAAATTGCATGAACATAAAGAATGTACTGTTGAGTGCTGAGTGATACACTAATTGTATTTTTGTGCTTTATAAGTGAGAGACAGCTAAGGCAGAAGCCAAAGTCACCAGTCACACTAGTTGGGAGATATATTCAGAACATTGCATACTTGATCATACATTCCGAAAGTTTGTTGAAAGCTTTAAGAAAGAAACAAGACATTTAGTAGGCTAAAACTCTGTCTTGGACTACTGTATGCATCAGATGAAAAAATTGAATGGAGGTTAAAGTAGGTTCTCTCTCTATTAGACAGTATTATCTGCATGATAAATGAACTCTAGCCCCATCGTTCATGTTGTTTTACTTATTCCGGCAGAGGGGTTGGACTTGATGGTATCTGGAGGTCCCTGAATTAGTTGTGGCAATTGATGAGGCAGGAATTATAAAATATGTAGTTTATTTCTGAAAAGCCCTGCCCATAAACTATATACAAACTAATTTGGTTGGGAAAATCTTCACAGGCTGTTTATGGGTGATTCAGTAATCTAGAAGGATCAGAAAATTGGAAGAGTTTAGCCACAAAATGGCTTTGCCTCACAAATAAAAGGCAGCCTGGAGCCCGAGGCAATGTCTCTGCTACTCACGCTGGTGGAGTAGGAATTTCAAGATAGTCCCTAGCTCCTTTGTGGCAGCGTTGGAACTGCTCAGCATCTTGATAGCCATTTAGAAACTTCTAGATCTTCCCAGGCTCTAACAGGGTACTGGGAAAGCAGCAGATGATCTCTGACCTGATGCTGGTTCCTCTTGGCACAGAGGTTTGCAGAGGCACAGGCAGATCTCTTGCAGATGTGCAGAGAGCACAATGTNCAGAGATTCACCAATCAAAATGACATTTAAAAAGCTGACCATATTAGGTGAAACCAGAGCTTACTTACTTTTACTTGGACAAGACACTAAGAAGTATCTAAATACCTGCGGATAGCTGTTTATCACTTTAGAAGAAGTCATAATGGCCCAAGCCTTTGTTTTCCTCCTGCCCTTGCTTCCCCTATCAGCAGAAGGGTGGGGGCCTATCTAACAGGCCTATTATCTTCAAGGACAGTCCCTTCCAACTTCTAACATTCTGTGATTCTCCAGTTCTGTGATTTTAACACTACTAAAACCAAAACGAGCCAGTTTTCACAGCATTTAATCTCATGAATGTGTATCCTAGAATCCTTTTCTGAAGGGTAGAATCATAGAATGGTAAGGTTGGAAGGGCCCTCAAGGATCAGCCAGTTCCAGCCCCCTGCCATAGGCAGGGACACCTCCCACTAGCACAGGTCACTCAAGGCCTCCTCCAACCTGGCCTTGAACACCTCCAGGGAGGGAGCAGCCACAACCTCCCTGGGCAACCTGTGCCAGTGCCTCACCAACCTCACTGAAGGCAGGGAAGAAAATATATTGTTTGCAACATTTCTAGATTGTTGTGAGAGCTAAATAGAAGGCAACCCCCCCACTAGTCTTCCTCCAGAAGTGGTGCAGCATTACAGGGGTCAAAAACTGCATGTCAGTGTGAGCTTCAGTGGTACAAATGGTGAATTCAGTAGGATGTTAGTAGATGGTAGTAAGCAGGAAGTGTCAGAACTGAAAAATGTTTAAAACTTGCAATACAAATGTAATCAGAGCATATCTACAGTATTCACATAATCCTTTGTGGCTGTGCAAGCCTTATCTTTTATTTGTACAGCACCTTCCACAGTGAGGCCTTAGTTTCTAATAGGAACTTCAAGATGCACATAAATAACAGTAAGCATTTCTGTTCCTTGCTGAGCAAATTTAACTAAGAATGCTTTCTTCAGAAATGCAATATTGAGTGAACAGACCATGAAAACTGTCACTGAGCCTTTCTCTATAATCTGTCAGGTTTTATGTGCTGTTCCTATAGTACAGGGTTTAGTTGTAACGTCTCTCAGGGGCTCTTTTCAATGATACACCCTGCTTTTATTTGCAATTAGAGCTGTTATCCCTCTCCTTAAATAATGCATTTTATAATTTAAAGCAGACAGGGGAAACTACCCAAAAATGAACTTAAATGTATCTCTACAACACTCCTGCAAGGAAGTTTAAAATTATGTTTTCATTATTACTTTCATTGCGAAATCAATGTACCAAATACAGCAATCAAATTTTAGACAGAGGTTACCAAATTTTCACTGAGAATTGCTTGGAGTGTTTGACATTGTGGGTTTGTTTATAATCTACCAAGCAGTTGGCAAAACATTGGAAATATACCTGTTTTTACAGTGCCTTCCAAAGAGAATATTTTCATCAGATCTGTAAACTTTGCGAACCACTTGTGTTAATTTTAGGAAAGAAAATAGTGATGTGATAAAATGGGAAGAGAATGAAGACACCTAAATTATAGAATCTTGAAACCAAGGTTTATATCTGATGTCAGAGCTTGCTATCAGAATCCTAGCTACCTGCTTTATGATTTTACATTTCAGGAAATCATAGACCTCATGCTTTGTGTGTGTG
>VWYK01119965.1:0-14188 GCA_013399775.1 Semnornis frantzii
TACATCCGAGGTCTATAATCTCATTTTTTCTCAGGCCATGGCAGACTGCTTGGTTCAAAAAGGGAAAGAGCTGCAGTTATCTAAGTAAACTCTCTTTGTGCTTGCCACAGCTACTATCTCCTGACCTGATCGTGTTGTTTTCCAAGCAAACCATCTCCAACGGAAACATGAAGTTAGAACTACACAGTACTGATCCTAAAGGGCCCCTGTGCTAAAGAACAGGAACAAATGTGATAGAAACACATGACACTGAGGTCTTTGATGAAATGCCCCATTGACATCATACACAGAACCATTTCTCAAAACCGCAGCCCTCTGTATTTGCTTCATACTCCAATGCATGAAATTAATTTATTAACAATTTCAAATGAAGTTATTCAGAGTGTCCAAGGACTAAATTAGAGTGCTAGGCATATTCCAAGTAAATTCTTTCACTGGTAAATCTTGGAAGTGCTACACTTGCATTTCTTTCCTATGTCAAAAGAGTATACTCAAGAGTATTCAACCTCCTCAACATCTGTAAGTCATCTGGAAGGAAAACAATAAGCCCTCAATCAGATCTGTCTGTTGGTGTCTTCCAGTTCCACAGAGGAACTTGCTCAATCAGTTCAGATTCAGCAGATGTTCCCTTCACATCTTAAGGATCTAAACCCAGCATTGTATAAGGGAAAGATGAAAGAACATTTCATCTGGATAAAAAAATACACTCCAGAAACTTCCACAAGGCTCTGACAAAACTGTATGAGGAACTGAAAAAGTCCTCATCATACTTGAATTTAAAGAGAGGGAACACCCTAACATCAAGGGGACCTGCAAGGTTCATCTGCAAGAGTTAAAAAGTACACTTCAGCAGCTGTAAATCAGGATTAAAGAATCAAGTAGCCAGCAAAAGGAGCTATGTAGAGAAACAGAATCAATCTTTGGTGATACGTACCCAGAAATCAGAGAAGTCAACTGGTACAGAGCATTCAGAAACCTGTATCTCTCAGGAGTGAGCTGTAAAGATGATGTTGCTTGCAATTGGTAAAAATCCTTTCCCTATTCCTTCCTTAAATTCAAACAGCGTAAACCATCTTCTTAGCCAAATGACTGTGGCAAAAGTGATGAAATGACAGCAGGGGAGAAAGGCAGCTTTTATACAAAGCAAAACTACACTAGCAGGACCTTAATAATGAAATGTTGTCTTTTAGATTTAGCTAAAATCTAATTTAATTCTTGCATTCTAGACTGGACTCCATGAAAGGAAATGAAGGGCACTGGACTTTGGGGCATAGGGTGGTTTTGATTCTGCAGGAGAGGGCCCTGCAAGAAAGCTTGCTCTAAATAGGCAGCACTGAAGTCCCCTAAGTGTAGAGCTTTAAATATTTTTTCCCTTCCTTCTAGAAATCCTCTTGAAACACAGGAGACATCAGACAGAGGCTTCAAGGAAATTAGTCTTTGTGTAGGAGTTTACATCTGGAGATGTTTTATTATTTACCTTATATGATCACTTTCATATTCTAAGTCAATATTTACAACAGCTTAAATCTAGGCACGATTTGGCCTAAGGAAAATGAAACTTTCCTTGTGCTATCTTCACATTAAATCTGTTCTCCTGCTGTATTATGAAGTGTTTATTGTTTCTGAACAGTTAAAACGTAAGTAGCACAAAAGCAAGTATGCCAAATACAAGTGCACAAATTCCTGTTTCACACAATTTTTCTCATTTACAACCAACATGTTTTTCTGAAGCAGATAGGAAATTCAGACTAACCTTGTTTTCACAGGGTTAAGAGTGGAAATTTGAAATATTCAGAGTAAAACTTCATAATTTTACATCTCCTGTTGCCAAAGATACTTAAAAAGACAGTATGCTTAACGTGACTGTTCTTGACCAGGAAGGGGGGGGGGGAAAAAAAGGCCAGTGTCAGGTTGAGTTTCTTTTTATTGTTAAAAGCTTAAGGTATAACATTTCACCAAATACAAGAAATTTAGGGGGTTTTTGACATTACAAACATCTGAATCATCAAGAGAAAGTGTTGAGCTATACATAGTCTGATGTTAATTCATCAGTTTAAGGTATATTAGTACATGCTTAAAACATGGCCGAAATACAGAGTCACAAAATAAGTACCTTGATGCTTCTAAGTTTGAGACGAGTCAGAGAATTGAGTGCAATAAATTTCAAGCAAATGACTATACACTCAATGACAACCTCAGGGCAGAATTATTCCAGAAGGATTAGTAGTTTCTCATGCTTGGCTCCTTCACATCGAATTTGGTGAGAATTTTGAGAACTTCATAAAAACATTTTGAAAAAGACAACATTTAACGAATGTGAAAAAACAAGTTCAGTCTTCACAGGAATATATGAATTGCTCGCCACTCCAGTCCTTAATTGCCTGTATACTGCTTTACAAATCTTTAAAAAACTAATCTGTATTCATTTTGGTTTCAAAAACACAGTACAATTGAAAAATAAAATATGACTCTACTGATGGGGAATACAAAGACATGAACATGTATTGAAAATGACTTCTGAAAGTGAGTCACTTCAGTAATACAGCTATAAGACAAGTTAAACAGTACAATAAACCATGCATCTTCTGACTTGTCAGATCAGCTAAACTACTCGGTTAACATACAGCAACACTTTTGAACACTTCCGTAAATTCAACTTTCCTAGCACAAAGGGAAAAAATAAAAACAACAGATTAAATTTGTTCTTCAAGTGGTTCAATGCTGTCCAAGTGTTTTTTAGGTGCATCATCACTATGACGGCTTTGGCAATGGGTTAAATGTTTCTTAAAGCCTCGGGGGAAATTCGATTCAAAATTACAACGTGGACACTTCAACAAACTTTGACCGTGTGCAGCAACGTGGTTTTTAAGAAGAGACTCCAGGAGAAAAGCTTTGCCACAGATTTTACATTTGTAAGGGCTTTGAACATTATGCTTGTTGACTAAGTGGTGCAAGACAGCACCTTTCTTCATCGCACGGCAGCAGCAGATCTTGCAGTAATACTTCCCCTTGCCACGCTTCATGTACTTCGCTATTTCTTCCTCGGAGATGAAAGCCTCTTTCTCCTCGGTAAACTGCAGCACGCACGGTGGCTGCGTGGGAATAGCTGCATCTATTTTGCTCTCTTTGATGTAATCGGATGACTCCATATCATATTGATCTTGGTCACTGTTGGATTCTTGTTCCTTTATCTCCATTGAGTCCATCTCTGGTTTTCCACACTCGCTGCTATTTAGTTCAGAATCTGAGTTTTCCTGGTTTTCCTTCTTGGGTTTCTTTTTGGGGCATGAATAGAATATGTCTTCTGGTGATTCTTTGGCCAATATTGATTGTTCATCCTGCGAGAATAAATCATCCAGTGGTTTCTGATCATCTAAACTGTGAGAAAGAAAGTCACTCTCTCCAGATTCACTAGGTGTCTGGGGCTCAGAGGAAAACCCTGGAGCAGACTTGTGAGGTTCAGAAAACAGGATGTTCCTCTGGATTTCAGTAGGTACAGTAGTTTCAGTGTGTCTCTGGACATCAGAGGATAAAGCAGCAACAGGCTTCTGCATCTCGGAAAAGATAGCATGCTTGTGAACATCAGGTGACACAGCAGATTTCTGGGAGTCACTAAAAACACCCTGTTTTGGAGTCTCAGGAGAAACAGAAGGAGTAGGTTTCTGGGACTCAGTAAAGAAGCCATGTTTCTGAGTTTCAGGAGAAGTAGATTTGTGAGGCTCTGGAAAGGAAGTATGCTCCTGAACTTCAGGGGAAGTGGAAGCAAGTTTCTGGACTTCGGAAAATAGGGTGTGTTTCTGGGCTTCAGGAGAAACAAGAGCTGATTTCTGGGCTTCAGAACACAGGGCATGTTTCTGGCCTTCAGCAGAAACAGAAGTAGACATCTGACTCTGGGGCTCAGAAAAGACAGCACGTTTCTGGATATCGGTAGAAACAGAGGGATTAGATTTACGAGACTCTGGGAAGAGAGCTCTTTTCCGAGGTTCAGGGAAATGAGCCCGTTTCTGAACCTCAGACAAAGCAGCTGAGGGGGATTTCTGAGTTTCAGAAAAATACACAGGTTTCCGGGACTCAGAGAGTTTCCAAGATTCATGAGATATTGAAGCACCAGGCTTACGGACCTCAGGAAAGAAAGAAGGCTTCCAAGAGTCAGAGGAAACTGTGTGACTAGACTTCCGAAGCTCAGGAGAAACAGGGGAAGAATGCTTCCATGTGTCAGGGGACAGAACAGGTTTCCAGCCTTCAGGGTAAACAGATGAGATGGGTTTCCATGGCTCAGAAGAAACAAGAGTAGACTTCTGGGATTCAGAAAAGGACGTAGACTTCCATGAGTCAGAAACAAACCTCCTAGGTTCTGGTGACACAACAGGGCCAGGCCTTCGGGCCTCGGGGGCAGACCGCCGTGATTCTATAGACACCGACATGGCAGGCTTTGGAGCCCAGGGAGACACAGTGGAAGACTTCTGCACCTCGTGAGGTGCCGATCTCCAGGGCTCAGGGGAAACAGTTGGATCAGGTCTCCATGACTCTGGCGAAACTGCAGGAGCAGGCCTCCGAGCTTCAGGAGAAGTAGTAGAAGCAGGTTTACGCATTTGAGAAGGATGTCTCCGGGACTCAGGAGACCCAGCTGGGGTATACCTTCGGGGCTCAGGAGATACTGCTGGAGTGGGTTTCTTTGGCTCTGGTGACACAGCTGGGGAGTATCGGCGAGGCTCTGGAGACACAGCAGGAGAATGTCGACGAGGCTCTGGTGATACAGCAGGGGAATGCCGACGGGGCTCTGGAGACATTGCTGGGGAATGTCGACGGGGCTCTGGAGACACAGCTGGGGCTGACTTCTGTGGGTCAGGGGACACAGCTGGGGCTGACTTCTGTGGGTCAGGCGACACAGTCGAGGCTGACTTCTGTGGGTCAGGGGACACAGCTGGGGCTGACTTCTGTGGGTCAGGGGACACAGCTGGGGCTGACTTCTGCGGGTCAGGGGACACAGCTGGGGTTGACTTCTGCGGGTCAGGGGACACAGCTGGGGTTGACTTCTGCGGGTCAGGGGACACAGCAGGAGATGGCTTCTGTGGGTCAGGAGACACAGCAGGCGACTGCTTCTCTGAGTCTGAGGATGCAGCTGAGGCTGCCTTCTCTGAATCTGGAGATGTGGCAAGGGCTGACTTTTCTGAATCTGGGGACATGGCCTGGGTTGACTTCTCTAGCTCTGTGGAAGTCACGTGAACTGACTTTTGGGGCTCTGGAGATACTGAAGATTTCTGAAGGTTGGGGGAAACAACAGGTTCAGATTTAGGGAGCTCAGGAGAAAGGGTGGGTTTGTGCGTCTCAGGGGAAAGGGAAGATTTCTGTGGCTCCAATGTGACATTTTTTTGGGAGGGATCTGAATCTCCTTCTACCTGTCCTTTCCGCCCCTCATTCCACTTCTCAGGTGTTGCATGCTGTGCTGTGATGTGATAATATACATTGCAATACATCTTGCTGGTAAAGAAACATTTATGACAATGAAACAGCTTTGCACTTTTTTGATAAAATATAAGTTTACCCAAACCAGCAGCATCCATTTCATCACAATACTCTGGATGTATGGTACCCATATGAATTTGTGTGTTTTCATAGTCCGTTCCTCTGAAACTACAGTGATCACATTCTAGGCGCTCTGTGGCTTTACGTAGGATCTGCAACACATCCATTTTTCCACAGTCAGCAACAGTTTTCACAGCACTGCACCTTTTGAAGAGCAAATTTCAGTGCCTGAAAAGAAAAAAAAAGGGGGAAAAAATCTGTATAGTTTGCTGTCAATGTTAATTTCAGCTCTTCGGCATTTATAGATAACTGTGTGTGCTTTCCCTCACTCCTCCATTTTAGAAAGTGTAACTTCTGCACAGGTACCAGCTACTTCATAAAGATTATCAAAATGTGTCTCCAACTTCTGCAAATCATTTCACTTGAGTAGAACTTGAAAAATAAAACATGTATTTAACAGTAAGTCTTCTAGCTACGTAAAAACGCCTGTGCTCAAATGATAAAAACAGAACACAGATGATGAAGGGCTAAGCATACATTTCATTTGATAAATGTGACTTGTTTCCTCAGTTGTCTTTTCTTCAGAGATTTGAAGTACTTTTACTTCTGTCACTGTCCTGGTGTAACACAGTCTGCTTTCACAAGCAAGCCCCACTCCAAAAGACAAAGATCATGTGGGACAGTAATGCAAAAAGCCCTGGGTTGGGAGAGGGAGTTTAATAAGATGATTATGATGTGCCATGTACCTCAGCCTGTTTTGCAGAAAAGCACAGCAAAAGCAGAAGCAGCAGCAGAGGCCAGCAACAAAATGACACCACCCCACCACCCCCCCCAGACCCCAAGCCCACAGCCAGCCCAGCAGAAAAGACCAACACCCCAGAAACTGAAACGGGAAGCCTCTCATGACATAATCTGAACTACAAGCCCCATGATACCTTGTTCTGGCCAGCACTTTCATTTTAAAGATGGCATGACAGCAGCATGGTATTGGATACACATCTGCAGACTCCATTAAACCCATGACAATTACACATGTAGACTGAAAAGTACTTTGAAATGGTAGTTTTGATAAAGTAATTTCAAAATTACATCTTCATCATAAAATTTCAAAGTAAATTAGCTGGCTTTGACAAAGACAAAAATGTTTTCAAAAAGTAAACAGTAGCCTAAAGCCTACACCCTATTCTTGTCTCTTAAGTATTGTTTTCCGTCCAATAACTATGTGAAAAACAAAAGCTGCCGCTCACAACAACTTTATCCACTCTGAAAAGATTTTTTTCAATTCCATTATTTCATCTGCTTCTGCTTCCCTACTAACAAAAATACTATTTAAAAAATAACAGCAGCAACTTTCTTCTGTTTGGTGCAGTTGACAACTCTGTATATAGAATCACAGAATCATAGAATAGTAAGGTTGGAAGGGACCTCAAGGATCATCTAGTTGCAATCCCACTAGTACAGGTCACTCAAGGCCTCATNTGGAAGCCTTCTCTTCTCCAGACTGAAGAGTCCCAACTCTCTCAGCCTGTCCTCATAGCAGAGCTGCTCCAGCCCTCTCATCATCTTCGTGGCCCTCCTCTGGACCCACTCCAACATTTGAAACATTGTTTACCTCACTCCAAGGAGAAAAGTGGAAATTTCTCAAAATTATTATTATTACAAGACAAAAAACCAAAACAAACAAAAAAACACAAAACCAAACCCCACCAACTGCAAAATTAAAAAATGAATCACAATGCATAAGAAACAAAAACACCCCACCAAAAACATCAAAATAACAAAAATAACCACCAACCCAAAAAAAACCTCAACAACCCAGAAATGCAGTACCTGAAATGCAAATAACTTTTAATGATTTGGTTATGTTCCATTATTTCCAAGAGAATTTACCCAGAGTAACTACTAGAAAAAGCAGAAAATCTATAAGTCATTTTCATATAAACGTAGAAGGTGTCTCTATAGTGAAAAGGAATATTTAGATATTTATGTGAAATGCACAGGCCTTTTTCTAGTAGGTTCAAATTAAACAGATTTTACACAATTATAATGTTAAGCTATCAGCCTAATACTGGGTGCCTTGTAAGATACATTGCTTCAAAACACACAAAGTTTTGGTGTCATTTTATCATTAATTTTCCTATCTAAATACATATTAGATTATTACCATATATACCAATAAACACGTAATTAGATTATTACCAATTAATCTAAAAATATGCATCCCAATCAAGTTTCCTTAATTTGTTCCTAAAGCATTTTCACCCTGGTTTCTTATGGAAATGAGGTTTACACAAACATATTGCCCTACGGTCAATGCCAATCAAAGTGGACAAAGGGATACCACTTCATTTTAAATTTCTACAAGTTTCATGACTAGAGAATCAAAGAAATTACTCCACTGAAGCTAAGGCTGAATATTTCACTTAACAGTTACTGGATCAGTTTAGCCTGTCATCAGAGTACATGAATGGTCAGTATGCAAATAGTATGAAAACCTGCAGAACAAGCAGCATCTGATCCAGCCTGTAAGTAGAGGAAAAGAGAAGGAATTAAAATACTAGAGTGGTGAGCTGTTTTAGGTTTGGGGCAGGGACAGAATGAAAGTGAATTAGCAGTGCTGCTAAAGGATGACATGGATACAAAGAAAACAAAACAAAACAAAACAACAACAACCCCCCCCTACAAACGCACACCAAAAAAAAGAAAAAAAAAAAAAAAAAGGGGAATTGACTGAGTAGTTGAGGAGTAGATGGCACAAATCACTAAAAAATAAAGGTTCACTCAGCTGCTCAAGGAACAATTTCTTTTCATGCACTACTTTGCATTAGCTACAGGAATAGGTAGATTTCCAATCAGGAAGCAAGGTAGGACCACAGACAAAGCTTTAAGAGAGATCCATACTATAAATCTGAGACAAATGAACAGCATCCAACCACGGGCTATGTACTGTGGCCATTTGAGGCTATAAGTGCCTTTAAGAAGAAATAATTGTGTTGCTCTACAAATACTGAAATGGAACGATCTTTGGGGTATATAAGTGGTAGTTTTCCAGCATTATCAGCAGCCATACTAGACACCCCCAAATGCTGTCCATACCACACTCAGTGTTGACCACAAAACACTTCCCAACACCTTTTAATAAAATCTGTATTCCTGTAAAAGATCAAAACAAATCAGAAAGATAGTAGTAGCGCTCAGTGGTCTGTATCTCCGCAATAGCTAACAACCTGCCAGTTGAAAGAAACCAAAGCAAGTCACATCTTAACACTCCAAAATTGACCTAAAAGTCTTTATAAATTAGAGCCTGCTTTCTGGTTGATGGAATTGGGGCAATGGTAAGAAAGGAAGACTTTGATCTGAAAGTCAAAAATGCCGAACTGATCATGAGGTTAAAAAAAAACTAATTTTTTTTTCACCAAATTGCAGCAGAACATAGTTAGGACAATAAGGAGATGCTTCACTAATGACATTTTCAGAACTGAAAGGGAATATGTAATTTCCAAAATTGGTGGTAATCTCGAATTCACCATTTTCTTCTCTCTAGGAAAAAAAAGGCTTTTCAAAAAATTAATTTATCATAGCTTATGACAAAGCTTACCAGAGAGTCTCTTCTACTCTTCCAAATTTCCCTGCTCTTTACATTTCACCTGACTGTTGTCCTTTTTGCAGTTTTGTGGTATGCATTCTTCTCAACTACACTTCTCCCTGCCTTCCATTCTCTCCTTTTCTTCTGTTCTATCTTATGTTACAATGGAAATTTCTACTTTCTTTCCAAGTGCAACAGTAAGAAAAGATCCCTGGTTCCCTTCCACAAACTGTCCAAATTGCTACTAACCATTTTTAACCAGGAGATTATTCTGTAACTGCAGAAGTTACAGGCACTTTCTCTTTCTCATTTTCATTTTCAGACATCTAAAGGTTGACATTCAAGCCTCTGGCATAAAAAATAACATTAACAAGTTGATGGTACACTCTCTCATACTGCTGTTGGTTGCCATTTTTAATTTCCTAACTTCAGTATGCTATACTGGGTAGTCACTGAAGAATGCGATTTCTGCTCAATTCTCTATTTAACTGAGGCATGTTACTGAGCAAGGCAACTCTTCAGTACTGCAACACTTTTGACAGTGATTCCACAGAATTAGAAATCTAGTTTTAGAATAGTTACTGTGAGACTAGCAACAAATCTGAACAGTGCTGAGCCACTATTAACTTATGTTGTCAATTTGAATTTGTTCAAAAGCTTCAGAAGGGGTAAACTCTGAAGTGGTGTTGGTTCACTTACCACATACCTGAACAGCTAGTCTGCAAGGCTTTCCTGTCAATCCCTCATGATCCCTTCCCCACTCTGAGCTCAAAAGCCACAGTTTCTACATAACATTGATTACTGCTCTCCTCTGTACATGGTTTTGTCACACAGACAACACATTTCTTTCTATCCTCAACTCCTGCATCAGAACTTGTTTTGCACTGGATCCTGCCTGGTTTGGATGAAAGTTTCAGGGACAACATGTCACTGTTTGCTAAACAGTCCCATGTCAGCAGAGCCAGCCGAGCTACAAACCTTATGCTCAATAAGCAAGTCCCCACGGCTTTGGACCTACATGAACTGTGATGTAATCTGTGCTGAGCGGCATCTTTTTTGGCAAGACTAAAAAAGACAGGCCACATTCCCTCTGTATAAATGCTTTATTAAAGACATCAAAGAGGCCTAGCTCTGCACTGCTCCAACTCAAATCCATTAGAAGGGTAAGGAAACTAATTGGTGTGATCAGTCTGGCAGGTTGCCCCATATGCACTGCAGAGAACTTGACCAAATACAAATGTCATTCTAGTAATTTGAAGCTCTGAGGGAAAATACAAATTTCAGGATGAAGATCAAGTCATGAGAAGACAGGTCCTCCATGAAACAGCAGAAGGGAAACAGCCACTAGAGTATGTCTTAAGTGTACTTGAAGATTCCTAGGAGAGACAAACATGCTGCCACCTGTCCAAGTACAGATAACTGCTATGCGGGCCTCAGGCCACTTTGTTTTGTTGAACATTCTGCCAGGCTCCACCTGTTTTGTAAAAAGGACACTGCCGTCATCCCTACTCAAACTCACATTTACAGATGTGTCATGTTGCAGTGGCTATGGCTGAGGCTGGGCCACATGCCACTTAAGACTACAAAGCACACTGCATTCCTTAATCTCTATTTCTGCATCTTCTTCTACTTTCTCCTTCTTTGTGGCTGGTACACTGAGAACACAAACACAGATACAGCCAAGCAGAACTAATTACACATGTTCACATCCTGTCTCCAAGATAAAGTCCTAAGATTCAACTAAAATTTTGGACTTTGCAGTACTAAACTTTATCTTAAGGCAGTCAAAACATGTTCAGAGTCTTCCTGAGACATGGAGATTTCTATTGAAATCTACCTGAACAGGTAAGCACTTCTGTCTCTAAGCACTGTCTCCATGTAGCAAGCATAGTAACAGCATTGGTACCAACTCAGCTCTTAGCTTAACTAAGGTTTTTTGCTGACTTGAAGTGACAGAGATCAGTGTTCATCACTCAGGTGAAAAGTCACTTGAAGAGATTTCATCAATGACACTTATCAGCCTCTACTGCTGCTCAGTCAGCCACTTCTTCCTATCCTTCATTTTTTTTAATTGATGTCTAGAACCTACAAAAAAAGGTTCCTAATGACGGCTCTCTTTTCTCTCCACAGAGATGCTGAAGATCCTTACGTCAATTCCTGTTCCCTGCACTGCAGTTCTGGCCATAATCACCACCACAGGAAGAACAGAAAATCAGCATGGGAAAAGAGGTCCCATATCTACTTTTCCTCCTTGGTTCTTAGCATGCAAGAGTACAAAGTCATGATTTGGCAGAAAGAAACACTCAAGAAGCTAATTCTGCATTTGGCTACATATACTGCAGGGCATCCACAGAGTACAAACAGCATCAGTAATCTTTGCGGAGCTTCTTAAGACTGAGCACTAGATGTGCCCTACGCTTATGCACAGACCAGAGAAACTTCCTTTATCTTTTCAGCCAGCACATACAACCACTTCATTAACAGTTCCTGGATTTGGCATCCCATCATCCATGAGGATCCCACTGAAGATTAAGCTGCATTTCCTACAGTCCTTCAAAGAACTTCCCAGTGGTCAAAAAAAGTACGAGCAGGAGATACCATGATAAGAATTCACTCAGAGGATGGCTCGGCAAGAACTTTAGCAGCTAACAAGATGTCTCCACTTCTCAGCTCCATTACAAATTCATAGTTACACTTTTACTAATAATTTCAGGTTATTTTTAATAAGCACGATCTACATTCAGTGTTGCAAGACTTACTATATCTCTAAATTTTCCCTCTACAGAGGAAGAGCTGTGACTGTCATGAGGAGATGCCAGAGGGAAGTAACACAGGGTTCAAAGCTAAAGATCTAGATTATCTATGAGCACCAAAAAAAAACAAATACAGGTTGATATAAATGTAACACGGAGAATTTCAGAACACGGCAACAAGTAGTCTGTCATATCACTTCAAAATCAGACTGGCTTGGTTCTCTCTGGCAGAAGGATCTATACCACTTTTCCTCTTGATAAAGAATGAAGCCTGTTGAGACTCAAGCAGGTAATGAGGGCATGCAACACATCAATTTTGCCAATATAGTTGGGAATGCCCTCAAGAATAAATCCCTCTATTTTCTGTGATTCTTTCCAACCACAATGGACAACCTTTATCAGTCACTGCACATGAAAAACAACTGTCCACTTTCACCAGCCTTGGAATTTTCTTGGAGGCAAAGCATTCAGTCATACCTTCTATTGGTGAAGAGGATCAATAGTAAAGTTTGATTGCAGCACAAAAAAACCCCTGGATACAGCTGCATTATTGTCTCTACTTTCATCAGCAGACTACTGCTGTGTTCGAGCAAAAGTAAAAAATGACACATTCTTGCAGTGCCAAAAAGTAAATGGCATTCTGGTGGCAACATGGTGCTTCTCTTGAAGCTACATCCCTGCATTGTAACTGACAAGAAGCAGAAGTTTAGCTCCCAGAAGCTGCAAATATCCCCAGTGTAGCAGAGCGTGCTCTTCACAATGCAAACGCAGGTTAAGGATGTTCACTTACACTGGCAACCAGACAGTGCTATGTCCTTGATAATCCAGCAGCATCCTCACAACTGAACTCCCAGCTACTAGCCCATGTGTATGGGCCAAGTGCTGTCAGCAAGGAAGATCACTGAACCACATCTTTAAAATTACACACCTCAAAGCAGCACAAACACCCGGAACTGAGCAGCCACTGAAACACTGAAATACACTGTGAGAACACGAGACACCAGATCCAGGTAAAAAATGGTTGTATTATGCCATCCCATTTTTCCAGGTTCAAGTCAGAGGACAGCTGAAAAGTGACAATAGTTCATGCACATGTAGATGATTTAAGAAACACAAAGGGGACAGAACTGCAGACATTTTGCAAGATTTGCACCTTTGCTAAAAGAATGACACAAGGCAACATTAATGTAAGATGTAGCAACAGTCTAAACTGCAGAGTAATACCGATGATCCCATGACCAATTCAGAGTAGGAAAAATTAACTCCATGCACTTCTAGTTGGGCTCTCTAACTCCAAGTGACGGCAGGACTGAACCTGAGCTAAAGAAGCACAAATGGACTTTCCAGAGCACAAACTACTAATTATGGTTGAGAATCTTGGTGACACCATGTTATGAATCCCATTTTACATTACCCTGAAAGCAAATGAGCTTCAAGGGGATGAGGAAGATGAAATCCAAAATCTTTATTTCCCTTACTTGCTCAGTACAAGTGAAGCTTCCAATTACCCCTTACTTTCAACAATGCACAACTGTTATCAACTAAAGCAGCTCCTCTCTGTGCAGGCATCAAACCCTCCTAAAACCTGCACCAGCTACTAAAGGTTTCTGCTCCTCCAAGCCCTTCTCTAGCCTCCACAAGGTGAGGTTAATGCAAATGAGCGTCCTCCAGTTCAGAAGGCATCTCTAAACTGCCACTAATAGACAACATACTTCTTCCACCCCTAACGATACGAGGATGTAATCCAACGACATGTTTTGAGCCTTCATTTTGCGGATGCTTCACCGATCTCGTAGGCGATGCGGTCCCTCCTCACAGTTATTTCTGTCACGAGTGGAGAGGACAGTTCGCCAGGGCCACGTCCTGTGCATAACTCGTTTTCCCTAGGCGTCTCGCAGCGTGCTCCACCTGCTCCTCGTTTTGCCGGCCATTGCTTTAACTTTCTTTCGAGGAGGGGATGCCTGCGGGCTGGGCTCTCCCAAGGCAGCCAGCATCGCCTCAGTCCGCTCCCCACTCTCCCCGGGGCTGCTCTCCTCGGGCCAGAGGCCACACCGCCCATTCATTCCCGCTCTGCCGGGCGATCTCCCTCGCTGCCTTCCCACCCAGTGCCCCGCGCCGCTACCGTGCCCCGGCCGGTTTTGTTCCCCCTCGCCGGAATCCACTGCCGGCTGCTTGAGCGACATCCCCCCGCCCCCCATCCTCGTAAGGGCCACCCGCTCAGCCGTCGCGACGCCGCGGCGGGGGCTGGACAAGGGGAAGGCCCAGGCCCAGTGCCCAGGGGGAGGGGAGCGGGCTGGGCCCCAACTGACCGTTCTGTGCGTGC
>VWYK01119965.1:14399-25231 GCA_013399775.1 Semnornis frantzii
GGGCCCGCCCCGCTGCCGTTAAACGCCTCGCGCTGCAGACGGTGCGCTCGCGCGAGTCCGCGCGCCCGCTGCTGCGGTAGTTGGTGGTGAGGGAGGGAAGGGCTGCGGGAGTCTCGCTGCTGCCGCGTTTTTGTGTACATAATGGCTCTGTTTGCCGGCTGCTCGTTCTTCCACACCGCTAGGTCCTACCGCTCCGAGAGGACGGGCCGGGGCGCCGCGGAATAGCTTGGCGCTATTCCGCTGCCACAGCTCCCGCGCAGGAAGGTGGGCGGGCGGGGGGCCGGACTCGCAGGCCTAACCGTTTCTCGGAAGGGGAAGAGGTAGTGGTAGTATGGCTCTTGGAGCGCGCTCTCTGGGTCTCCTGGCTACGGCTCCGGGCAGGCAGCCCGGGCCGGCGCTTACCGGGCGAGCGACCGAGGCACCGGCGCTCGCAGCCTTGTGGTGCGTGCTGGCCGGCTGCTGGCGTCAGGCCCTGGTGCCGGCGGTGTCTAGGGGCACGGGGAACCGGGTGGGTCTGTGTCCCCGAGAGAGCAAGTCTGGTTAAGGTGTTTTCTCAGGGTTATAGGACCTGAGAGGTGAAGTCGCTCGGGAGGATCCTGCACCAAAGCCTTGTGCCTTCATCACGGTGAACGTGGGCCAGGAAGGGGGCAGGAAAGTGTCAAAGCAAAGCACGAGAAAGGTGCTCTCCAGATGTAACTACCACAGCTGTTCTCCGGAACGGTATAACGGGATAAGGTTTGGGTGCTGCACGAGATGCCTTATCTGGGTGCCTACGTCTTTTTTTGTCTAGTTTGGAGACAGGAAGGTTCATGGCTAAGCTCATCGCTCTCCTCCCTGGGATCCAGTGGCAGCATGCATAGGAATGGTTCAATGCCACACGAGGAATGGTTTAGTCAAGATACTGGAACAGACTTCCTAAAGAGGTGGCTGATGTTGAAGCCTCTCGGTGTTTAAGAAGCATTTAAGCAAAACTCTTTACTTTCGATTAGTCCCAAAATGATCAGGTAGTTAGACTAGATGGTTATTGTTGGTCCCTTCTAACTGAAGTTTTTTTTTTTTTTTTTAATTTCGTTTCTGTTTTTCTTCCTATTCTGTTCGTGTTCTATTATTACTCTTCTTTATACCTTTTCCCTGACAGTACATGCTGAGTAAATCTTTGATGACCATTCTTCCCAGCCTTTTACTAGAAGGGATTAAACAGGTAACCATGTCCTACCCTAGGCAGTGGCTCTGTCACTTTGTGGGAAGGGAAAGAGGGTAGGAGCTATGTGTTTTCTTGAGATAATTTGACCATCTGAACTAACATGCAGAAAGCAAGTATGACATGCAGTTTTTGAAAGTGTTGTGTATTTACCCACTTCAGCTGAGTTTCCACAGCATGACAAAGCCCTGTATCTGATACTAGCCAAGCTCAAAAAATGAGTTCTCAGTCTGAAGGAGGATGTGCTCCTCAACTAAATTGTTGGAAATCTTTTTGAGGCGAGCAGTATCTGTTCATTTCTCATTTCACCTACCGACACCGTCTCCTGCAGAGTCTCCTAGGGGATATGTCTCAGCTCGGACTGGGGCTTTCGTTCCCTAAGTGATGTTACAGGGTGGTACTGGGACCTGTGCTGCAGAAAGCTGCTCTCCTGGTTGAACCTCTCAGATTCGTGTCTTGTCATGCAGAACTCTAGGCATAACAGCATAACTATTTGATTCTGCTTTATACATTCCATTGCCTATTCTCATCAAGAGTGGAATTATGACGAGATTCTTATTGGCCTGAAATGCCAAGGGCTTTCAGCTCCAAAACCATATCTGAAGGACATGTACCGCAAAGGTTGCATGTGGGAACAGGATTTTACTTGGTTTGATCTGATTTTTTTTTTTTTATGTTTCAGAGCTCACAAGCATTAGCACAATGTGCATGTATAGCCAGGAGCAGGCTGACACATTCTTCAGTTTAGCTTGAAAAAAATGTCCATTGTGCTTCACAAAGATTTCTATTTTTTCCTAATGTTCAGTCTAAACCTTGGCATAACTTGAGACCATTTCCTTTTGTCCTGTCACTTGTTACTTGGGAGAAGAGACCAAACTCAGCTCCCCTCACTACAACATCATTTCAGGTAGTTTTAGGAAGCAATAAGATTTCCCCTCAGCCTCCTTTCCTCTGGGCTAAAAAACCCTAGTTCCGTCAGCCATTCCTCATAATACTTGTTCTCTAGACCGTTCACCAGATTTGTTACCCTTCTTTGGACATAACTCCAGCACCTCCATGTCCTACTTGCAGTAAGGGCCTAGAACTGAACACAGCATTAAAGATGCAGGCTCAGCACTTCTGAGTAGAAGGGAACAATTGTTTCCCTACTCCTGCTGGCCGTGCAGCAGAATGTTTTATCAAGGCTGTAGCATTGGATGAGATTGTTGTGACTGAAGAGAAGGACCTGGCAGCTGGCCTTGTTGAGCCTCATACCAGCCAGTCCAGACTCCTCTGTAGAGTGTGTCTATCCTCAAGCAGATCAATGTACTTGCCTACCTTCACATCATCTACAAACTTGCTGAGGGTGCACTCAATCCCTGGTCTGTACAACTGAACCAACAGGGCGTGCTCAGTTCCAATATTGGCTGTTTGTGTATCCTATTTTCCTTTTCTGAATGGGACAAGGAGGTTGGGGTTTTTTAATATACCTAGTTTGGAACAAACATTGATGTTTTTCAGCTAGCAGGACTCTGCAAAGATCTGTAGTGTTTCATATAAGTGTGTGGGCCTCGATGTGTGAGTGTATAATGCAGTGGAGGTCTAAAAGAACAAGCTGCCATGTGCCATCTGTGAGTTTGGGGGATGGATGCACTGCTGCACAAATGTGTGCAAAATGTGTAATACCTTTTAAAAATAAATAATTTTTTTAAAATTGATGGATGGAAAAATATATTTGCTGCAGAAAACAGGTATATTATATGCGGCATCTTCTTGTAACATAGCAACCAAGGCAGAACACAAAAATGGACATGAAAGGAGACAAACAAAAGGACCATTACAAGGCAGTGGCCATTTTTTCTGTTTTTCAGCATATAAAATATTGGTTACACTTGCTTACTCTTATCTTGACAAGGAATCACCTATAATATGTATAGGTTTTGTATAGCATTGTTCACTCCAGTCTCCATGACACTGATGCTGACTACTGAATCAGAACGACCCAGGAAGATTTCAGTGAGTCCTGTAAAGCTGAGGTGAGGTGAGCACAACAACATCTTAGTACATCTCTGTTTCAAGACAATAGATTCCCCATACGATGATCTTGGAGCTGTCACAGAGGGGAATAAGGATGCCTCCATTGTCTACTCTTAGAGTCATACACCCAATGTAAAAGCATATGTAGTATCTGAAGAACCTTAAGTTTCAACTAAGATTATGAAATAAAAGGAAAATATTCAAGGTCTTAAGTCCTTTGATAGGTGGTCTATGAAACTAAGCACATATCAGCACTTCAGCATCTCTGTTGCAGGCTTCTGTGTTTTGGAAACCCTCTGTTCTCATCATTGTTGAACTGTCTGGTGCTGGCTGGCCACAGTCCACAGTTCAGTCCACAGGGGTTTACCAAGCCCTTCTGTCATAGGAGTGGTAGGTTACTGCATGCCTGGCAGGGCCCAGATCTTCCTTTAGTTCCTTCATTTTTGTTTTGTTCCCCTCTGCTGAAGTGGCTTTCATTAGGGAGCAGAGGTAAATTCTTTTGGGAATTCACATTATCCTGGGAGCAAATGCTGAATGCTGCTAGCTAGGCTGTAGAGTGGTTACCACACCGGTTCATAAGGTCGTGTCTCAAAAATAATAGATGGTAATGAAAACACTTCTATTTGATGTTCAGTTTTGTAGCACTGAAATGATGAAAGCTTTCAAGACCTGTACATTTGGAGAGAGCTTAAACTGAAAATTCAAGCTAGTATCTGACCCAGATTAATTCAGTAAGTGCAGGATGCATATTGGCCATTTCTTATTTTTTCACCCAATGTAACTGTTGGGGAAGGAAAGCTTCATCCCATTACTCATTTCTTGCAGCTCCTTCGCTGATGTGTGCATGACCTTAACATTCTTAGGACTATTTAGAAAAATACTGACCTAGCTTGGATATTATCAGATAAGACTCAATTGGTTTTCTTAGTCTTTCTTTCAAAGGAAGCAGTTATAACAATGGCAATTTGAGTTTCTCCTCTTGTCATTTAAGACTTGGCACCACCAACTCACAAGACACACTTCCCCCTGATTTTTAACATTCTATGTTGCATCAGGTTTTGGGGGTGAAGTACTAAATGAGTTTCGCATCAGGTTTTGGGGGTGAAGTACTGAATGAGTTTCAGTGTGGGTTGTTTGTGGTTTTAGTTTTTTTCTTTTTTAAATGTGTTTCTCTTTGACCTTCAATATAATTTTGTGCACAGAGTGGGTTTTGTCACATCAACATTTCAGGCCTTTATTTCAGCCGTTCAGGACTCGTGCTGCAAATGAGGCTAGCAGAGAAACTGACTGCAGCATGAGGAGCAGTGCTGGTTAAGTGCAGCTGGTGAAAGGAGCCATTAGACTCCAAAGATTCTCTGAAAACTCACAGCCATTTGGTTTTAAATGAAAAGAAGCAGCAGTGTGTGTATAAATGAATGTAATGTTGGTACAATGTTTTGGAGCTGAGTAAGCTTCCCTAACACCATGATAGGTACAAATGCAGGATTTTTTACTGAATGTTTATGCTCCATATCAATTTCTCATAATACAATAGCTCATGACAGAATGTAGCCCAGTTCTAGTTTGACAGGCAGGAGCATTTCCATATTGCTAAATGTCGATGACCTCAGAAACAAGGCAACAGAAATTCAGTGAAGCTATCAAGTCAGTAAAGAATTTTATTGAATATAGAGCATTGTAAAAGGAAGAAAACAGATGACAACAAAATCGGCTGCAGTGTAGTGAGACACAATTCCCAAGCTGCAGGGATGCTGTATTTATTTTCAGCAGAGCTGCATTTGTAAAACAAAGTTACTATTGTGGCAATAAAGCTCTCACGCCATGCTGAGCTTGCACAAAGGCAGGCTGCAAGCCTGAATATATTTGGTGTCACTGCGAGAAGTGTAGAAGAACAAGCAAGCATGGAGCAGGTGGCAGCTTCTCTGAGGGGAGCAAGGGAGACTGGGACATGGACTTGGAAAGATACTCTGCTTCGTTAGCCATTGCATTTTGCAGGATTACCATGAGGTACACTCTCACTTGGTGGGCAGAGCCTCCCCAAGCCCCCTCGGAGGAGGAGTAGCAGTCTTACCTACTGACACAGCTGTACGAAACCCCATCCCAAACTCAATCCCTGCTCCCACAGGCACCTGCCAGCCTGCTGGTGCTGCTGGAGATGGACATCAGCACAGAGCATCTCAGCATGGCTTTTTCTCTGCTGGCAGATGTTTCTCATCTCCTCAGGGTCACACTTAAGGGAAGAGCCTGCAGGTGACATTCCCTCACACCCTGGGCTCCTAGTGTTGCCTTGCTGCTCCTCTTTCCTCAGCATGTTGTGGCAGGTGTTGCACAACTACGAAATTGCTCAGTTCTTGCTGGTGGTGGCCAGTACCTCCCACTGGCCTCCTCAGGTGTAGAAGAGATGTCTGTACCTGCTGAATAAGAGAGTTCCTTGAGCCAACCCTTCAGGCAGCAGGGGCTCCTTGGGATGTGGCTTGGGATGCAGCTGGAGTGCAGATAATTGCTAGTGAACTCTCCACATCTGAATCCAAATGTTTTGAATATTCCTTCCATGGGAAGTCAAAGCCCAAGCTCTCTGTCCTGTGAGGACATGGCAATGTGACCTGATAGATAGGGATGTTTAAACCTGAACAGTTTTCACTGAGTTGAGGTATCACTTCCACTCTCTGATAACTAAAAGAGATGGAAAATCAGAAGGCCAAAAGGAAAATTACTGCTAATTAAACTATGTTTAATTCATTACCTATAAGGTTATCAATAGGTACTCGACAACCTAGGCACTTGGATAAAGGTGGAGGAGTAGCCTGAAAGATACCAAGCTTGAGTTTGTGAGCATGTGCAAAAGCACTGCTTTCCTTTGTCCTGAAAGTCCCTCTCACAGGTGAGACAACCTCCAAATGGGTGGGAAACATTTGCTTTTGAACAGACTCTCGTATGGTTAAGATCTCTGCCCGGTCTCCTTCTCTTTTTAAATGCCACCTAACTCAACAGGACACCAGGATAAAATCCCATCTCTCCAGTTAGGATAATCTTGGCAAACAATCTTTATGTGGGAGCTAAACCCAAAAATGATTCTCTGACAGCAGTTTTGCTTATGCTTGGAAGTAATTTCAGTTGGCAGCTCACACAGCTTGATATTAAAGTTCTTCTCAATTGTATTTTTATCTACTTCTGAAGAATGCAAAGTAGCAGAACATCTCAATTTTTCTAGAGTAATAGATGAAAAAATTGCAGAAGATCACGTCTCATAGTCAAAATGTTTTTGCTTTTATTTAATGCTTAGTGTCTGAGAAAATACAATAAATAATTTTTCAGTCTAGAACAATTAGATGTTATGCTTAATAATAAAATGCCCAAAGAGGATGTAAAAATAAGTTAATATCTTACTGTTTAATGACAAAGCAGGTCTCAGTTTCAGACAACTGAGACATTTTCAGCCATGAAAGATAAATGAACATATTCTGCCCTTCCATAAACACGCAGCCATCACCGAAACCAGTGGAAGATAGATAAACACACACACAGAGATACACACATACAGCCACGTGCCTGCATCAGAGGGCAGAATTTGGCCTGGATCTTGCAAAATGTTAAGACTGCAGTTGACATTCATGTGTGTTTAATTCTTTAAGAAATAGAACTGCAGAATATTCGTGTATCATACATTTTCCAAATCCTGCAACTGCAAATTATATGAAACATCAGCTTATAAAAAGTCATCACTGTACAACCACTTCTTTTTTTATTCAAAGTCAGTGTCAAAACCATAAAAAACAGCTAATTTATTAAAACCGGATATATTAAGTGCTGAGGTTTGCATTAGCATTCTTCGGTTTCAAGCACAAGAATCTATTAAAACAAAAGGCAAAAGTGGCTCAGAAAATTACAAACTCTCTAACAACATATTTGTAGCTGTACTAACACTTATCTGACACTATAGTTATTTGAAAACCAATGTAAACACAATGAGGTACAGATACCAACAGATACTTCTCACAACTGTGTGAACCGTGGGCCTCACTAATCCTGCAAACACTACTGGCACCAAAACTTCCTCTCAGGGGGGCTGGTCCCACCAAATCCAACTGCGGATCCCTGCAGCAGCTCGTGCCACTGCCATTTGCAGGAAGGGGTCCAATGATCCTTATGTCATGCTAAAAAAAGTGCTTCAGATTTCAAACTGATGCAAATCTCCCTTTAATTTTTTGAAAGGTGAAATTTTTTTAAAAGTTGAAATAGCTTCTGAAATGTCTTTTATAAATACTCCTTTAAAACTATTAGAGGTTTTCTATTTCAAGGTAAATCTAATTAAATACTGAATTGTTTTTAAATAAGTAGTGTTTGCACTGCTTTTTGTAAAAAAAGTCTTCTGTCACTCTTCCCTTTATTTTACAGAAAGAGGCAGAGCTATTAGAATTTTGTTGGTGCAGTTGTCAGTGGAGATCTGAAACAAGCCCTACGGATTTTTTTTATCATGACACTGAATCTTAAATTCATCCCTTCTCACAGTCATTCCTCCAGATCGTTTTATTCTGCTTCTTCACTCTTCTCAGAACCACCTCCAGCTGAATTATCTGCCTCATACTTTTTATCAAGAGCATCTTCAAAAGATTTCCCACTGCAGTCATAGGTTTTACTTGTACATCCCATATGGGTTCGAATGCGAGCTCCTGGCTGGTATAACTGCATGGCTGGGCGATCCTGGAAGTAAGGAGACATGATTAATGCTCTGATAAACCTATGTAGGACATGTTTGTGGGATTTTAAACTGATGAATGTTTGTGAAGAAGGTAGATTTTCTGTTAAATCACTTCGCAAGACCCAGGGGAAAATGGAGTGTAATGAAAATTGACTGTTTAGTATCCATCTTTGTTTACAACACTATTCTTGGGAGCCAGGCATTTTGAATAAATGAAGAAACTGCAAAAAAATTAAAGATCCTGTAAGTAATTTGACATAAACAGGAAGAAATACTGCAGACAGTTATCAAAAATAGTATTACAGGTAAAAATCTGAAAATTGTTGCTACGCTAACATCAACTGAGGAAAACAATAGCCTGCTCATTTGCGACTCTGCAGGTGAACGACAAGTATTACATATAAGCATTAAAAAAAAAAAAGACAAACCAGAGAACGGTTTAGCGGGTAACGGCTAGAAAATTGTCCTCAGCTGGACTTGACCAATTGATATGTGTGCTCTTCAAATGATCAATCATTACCACAATGTAAACCTGGAATATACATTTGAATTATACATATTAAAATAAAACTCTGCAGTCATTGCTCCCCTTCATCATACCTTGCATACTGAGTATGAGAGCTGGGGAACTTGCCCACTGATAATAAAAAGTACAATTTAAGCATGCACAAGCTTTGTGAGTGACCCAGTCACACACGCACTGATTTGATCAATGGGAAGTGGAAGAAGGAGCCAGTTTAAAAGGAAAACACACCTCATGCTTGGAAATGGTGACATTCCATAGCTCTCGGGAGCACTATTCTTGACATTTCAGTAATAAAACATATGGCTTAGAAACTCTGCTTAAGATTTCTTCTCCTAGGGAAGAGTATTTTACTCTCACAACACCAGTTTTTAATGTTACAAAGCAATCTATTCACCAAAGCCTGAGCTTTTTCAAAAAAATATTGTATTAAGTTTAGCAAATAAAATTAAACAGCCTGTTTTAAGACACTGGCAGGGCACTGAAATTGTCCTACATCAAATGATGCTAATTTTTTATTTGATTCATAATTTGAAGCCCTTCTGATCTTCTGTTCATGTGTTCTTTTTTCTAATTCCCAATATGCTTTTTTTCTTTCTTTTTTCCTTCACCTTTGTCTTTTTTGCTCCACATTTTTCTTTTTAGACCAGATATCAAAATTTGCTATTAGGCCACACAACCAGATCGTTTTAGCTAGTGGTTTGTAGCATGATGTGAAATCCGTAACATACCTCTTTCTACATACAAACATCTGCATAAAGCTAGATCTCCTGGCAAGCAGGTGGTGTCTACTGGGAAATTTATGATAAAGGATCCAAACAATTTTTCATATCACAGACACTGTACCTGACAGTTTGCATGTAAGCTAACATGACTGTTACCTTAAACCAGAAATGTAACATTTATTAATTAATTCTTACAAACTTCAGAAAAAAGCTGTACCTCTGCCTAAAATTGTGTGCTGGCATTGCTAATTCTATAGGTAAGTTGTTATAGGTTAACTTTCATCCACATGATAAATATACTCTGTGGACAAAACTGCAAAAACCTTTACTAATATTTTGTTTAGGGAACAAATCTAGCACTAGAAGTGTGGACTAATCCAGAGACTCAGCTATCAGAAGTGCAAAGAGAAGAAATAAATATCAGGCATCTTAATGCTTGACAAAAGGCCCCCAGGACCCACCATACGGTTCCAAGGTTGAGGACTGAGATTTCAAGTGCAGGATGGTAAGAATGAGAAAAACTGTTTTTCTAATCTCTGTTTCTGAACTAGCTATTTTTCTGACTGTTCTATATCTTGAGCCACTGAATGTATGTGGGGAGTGAATACTGTGCATATGCAGCTAAATTTCAGCCATATTGTCTATGTGATCTTTGCATAAACAAACTAGGGCACGCTAGGCTTTCTGTGTTTGCACAAGGCACTTACTTGACATGAATGGTGAGCCTACCTGGACTTCCCCTGTGCACACTCCACAAAGACTCACTCTGCATGACCAGTTTAGTCCTAGTCAGCCTTAGCTCACATCACTGATCTCTTGGTCTGAAAGATTTTTCACATGCAGCATAAATTTCTTCTACACAAACCAGTGTTTCAGTAATCTTTTATAGAAAGTTTAGGACTGGAATGGAGAGTGAATGAGGGTGGCAAGGAGAGACACCTCCTTAAAAGACCCTGGCACATCCATGAAATCAGACAGTCTGAGAAAAATGGCATCCATGTCTCTCTGAGACAATAAGGGACAGCTCTACTACACACCCGGCTACAGGCCCCATTTGTGCTAGTTTTGCACCTGCTCCTTCCCTGACAATGACCACAAGGATAACTTGTCCTAACAGTAGCCTTTTCATGCTGGCAGGTATACACAAGAAGAACTTGCACATTCACACCCTCTAAATATAATGGTCTCTGAATTAGCTTTTTATTTAAATCCTTATAGTTCCTCTACCAAGCAATGCTTGACCAATCCACAACACTATTACTTTATGAATGAGGCAACAGAATTACCTAAGACTACCTTAAAAGACTGGAATGCCACAGTTTTTTAGAATTTCATTACAGATCAGAGGTATAACAACAATTTTTAATACACTCAAAAAATACGAGGCTTCCAAGAATAGAGTTCTAAAAATGCTAGGATTGAAAGGAAGACAGAAAGTCTTCTATGTATTGTAAATATCAATGATAAATATTAATCAGCCTGTGACCTTAAATGTATTTCAACTGCTGTTGTCCTCGGGTAACAATAGTGATAAATCTCAGTTTTACTAAAAACAAAATAAAGATTTGTTTTGTTTTGTTTTTTTTTAAAGCATCTTTGTGCTGAGTTTGCAAAAGTAAAACCTGTGATCTTGAAGGATATTTAACTAATGAAAGATTATCCTAAATG
>VWYK01119975.1:1162-31598 GCA_013399775.1 Semnornis frantzii
CCTCTCTGCCTGGCTGCTCTCCAGCCACTCTGTCCCCAGCCTGTAGCACTGCATGGGGTTGTTGTGGTCAAAATGCAGAACCTGGCACTTGGACTTGTTAAAACTCCTGGCTTTGGACTTTGTCCATCTGTCCAGCCTGTCCAGGTCCCTCTACAGAGCCCTCCTGCCCTCTAACAGATCCACACGCGCTCCCAGCTTGGTGTCATCTGCAAACTCACCAATGAAGTACTCAACGCCCTCATCCAGATCATCAGTGAAAATATTAAACAGGACTGGGCCCAGCACTGATCCCTGGGGGACACTCCTAGTGCCTGGCTGCCAGCTGGATGTGGCTCCATTCACCACCACTCTCTGTGCCCAGCCATTCAGCCAGTTCCTAGCCCAGGATAGAGTGCCCCCAGCCACAGGCTGCCAGCTTGGCCAGGAGTTTGCTATGCAGACTGTCAAAGGCCTTGCTGAAGTCCAGGTAGACTACATCCACAGCCTGCCCCACATCCACCAGGTGGTCACCTGTGCTTGAGTCCACACCAGGAAATGTTAATCCCAATGTCTTTATTATGCATATAAACCACCTTTATCCTTTTCAGGAAGAGACAGAGGAAGAGAGATTTCCACCTTCTTGCTTTTACCAAATCTAAGGAATGCAACATCCTATCCAATCTGCAGAGAGATCATAGAAGAAATTCTGCAGCAGCTGTCACACAGAAGTTTAACTCTGCCCTCCTGTGTGCAAACCTTAAAATGCAGCTTCCTGTTCCTGTTACCTGGGTTCTAGTTTTGTGCAACAAGATGCACTAGTTTATGACGTGAGCTGTAAATGACACAATGACCACATAACTGGAGGACACCTTTTATCTTCCTCACTCACATATCTTTCTCTGCATTATGAGACTCTCCTCTGTGTATGCACTGGCTGCTAGTGATCAAGCCATGGAGATAAGCCTGCTACCAGCACTAATAAAACAAGGTGGGGAGGAAAAAGCAGCCAAGGCTGGAATCTTACCAGAGCAATGTTCCTGCTAAGATCTGGAAACATGGACTTCATTTTACTTTTAACTTTTGCCACACATAGCCTGTGTGAACTTCCCAGTTCTCTGTGCCTGACTTCCCAGCCCGTGAGGCATGCATCGCCTCCATGTGTGAGGGTGACAAAGAACTGCGTAAACTCACACCAAGGTGTCTCTCGCCATCTCACTTCACCAGCACGCAACACTCCGAGGCTCCTGGCACCTGACCAGGCCACCACCACTGCCCTGAGAACACTCTGTGCCACCAAAAGGGGCTCAGCCCTTCCTCAGCCCAGCAGTGGGGGAACACCTCCACGCACCGAGTGAGTCCTCCCAGGTGACTCCTGTTGATTGACTCCTTTGGGACACACCTCTGGCTTTAACAATGACAAATCGTGGGTCAAAGTGCCACCGAATCGAACAGGCTCTCCACCCAGTAACCAATGGGCTCAGCTGCAGGAGGGTGTTGCAACATCCCAGCACCTACCACAAGAGAGATACACGTGAACAGGTGATGGCACGGGGCCGAGGCACTGCAGGAGCTGAACTCTGCACGAACACAACCCACACCAGGGCACAGCTGCCCTCTGCTCTTATCTTTTGATAAGGAACCTCTCCATTCTTATCTTTTGATAAGGAACTTCGCCAGGAGGAAAGGTTTGCAGAGCACACCACTGTATGATACAGGGACGTGATTTCCTCCCCAATTTTTAATTGATTTCAACTTTGTGTGAGTTTAGTCTACAAGAAAAAGCCACAGCCTTGTTTGCAAGATATGGGAGGACCCAGTGCACTGGCACCACTTCATCATCTTCCCCCGCCCTGGCAAACAATCAGTCACTATTGAACCAGCTGGGCAAGAGGCAGCTTCAGTGAGGCTTCTCAGACCGTGTGAAGGATCATGACAACCTACGTGCAGCTGAACACCAAAGCCAAGATGCCCCTTGTGGGGCTGGGCACCTGGAAGGTAACAGCTTCAGAGAAAAGCAAAGCACCAGTACTGCAGAGCACCCTGACACAAAACACTGTTCCCACTGATGAGCTTCAGGAGAACTGTCCTGGTGTCTGGGACTCTGCTGTACCTGGCTGCTGGGCTGAACCTGCATCGGAGTGGGGCTAGAATGGCTGGAGGCTGGCTTCAAGCCCTGGAGCCCAAGACTGCAAGAAATGCTGTTCTTATAAAGAAAAAAAAAAAAAAAAAAACCCAAAAACCGCAGCAAACAACCTAGGGCAGAGAGGGATTGCTTTCAGCAAGATTAATTTAATCTGTCTCTTTGCTAGGATTCAGGTGTTTATACTGACTTCATATTCCTAAGATTTATGCAATATTTTCAGTCCCCACCAGGGCAAGCGAGAGCTGCAGTGATGGCTGCCATTGATGCTGGGTACCGCCACTTTGATTGCGCCTATGTGTACCAGAATGAGGATGAAATTGGAGAAGGGATCCAGGAGAAAATTAAGGAAGGTGTTGTGAAACGAGAAGACCTCTTCATTGTCAGTAAGGTAAGGAGCTGATGATTTTCCACCCCAGAGCAGAGGTGAGGGAATGCTTTGCCTATAGTATTTTCATAATAGGACTGGAGACAAACTGTATGCTGTGGGATAAAGCAATGCATAATAACATTTATCAAGTCACTCCTGATGCAAGCTTGCTGCTGCACACTATTCCGTATGGAGAGTTAGGAAGAATAAGCTGTGGCAACACCCTGCTGAGGTCCAACACCCTGCTGAGGTCCAGCACCCTGCTGAGGGGACCCAGAAGATGAGAGGCCATCTGCAGTTCAACTGCTGCAAAAGGAGAGAAGCAGGAAAAGGTAGAGTGGGACTCAGTGGCTCCTGCAAGGTAGAAACCTGTGATGCAGAGGTCGAAGAGCACTCTGTGTAAAGGATACAGAGGCAGAAACAGTTTGGAAACAGTACCTCACAGAATCCTAAAGAACAGCAAAGACAAGCCTGGCAGTGTCTGGTGCTTCTTCTAGCAGCCAGGGCTGCAGTTCTGCCAAAGGGGTGCCTCTGCCACATGGGGAAGATGAGGTTCTGGCTACCTTGGACAATGTAATCTGCCCAGCACATATCCCACGGAAGATGTGGTTGGTGGGTTCTCTTTCTCTTGCTTACTAAGGAAAGCAGGCTGTTTATCTGGATTTTGAAGTTGCTTCTTACCTTGGTATAGTATGGTGCCAAACACTCTTTTGTGGCTTGTCATTATATTTTCTTGGCTTTGCCTGCTAAACCCAGGAGATCACAGTGTTTGGCTTTCTGTCTCTAGCTCTGGAGCACATTTCATGAAAAGCCTCTGGTGAAGGAAGGCTGTCAGAAGACTCTTGCCAGACTGAAACTGGATTATCTGGACCTATACATCATACACTGGCCTTGTGGGTTCAAGGTACAGTAACAGCAATGCCCTTTGCTTCCCCTCCTGGAAGAGCTCCTCAGAACTGCCAATAGCAACTGCAGCAGTAGTGCTGCTCCAGTCCAGAAAGACCATGTGTCTGTTGTGTGTACCAACACTGCTCCAGAGCTGCTCATTCAGCTTTACTGTGGCCATGTGAGCCACTCTTCACCTCTGCCCCTGAGATCATTGCTTGTACAGCATCCTCTGCCCTTGTGATAGGAGGAGATGCAGACCTAGCACTAAGATCAGGCCTCCCAGCTGCAAGCATAAGCTATGCCGCTTTCTCTTTCATTTACAAATCCCAGGCATGCTCATCCAAAAATTACCCCTCGTGGGCAAGAGGGCTGTACTTTGCTGCCTGACAGAAATTCTGTCTTTTGCAGGTTACAGAATTGGAGAGTGAAAGAAAATGTTTCTGATTTCCATTTCTGCCTTTAATCACCAGGTCCTTAGTACAGTCCAGACTGAGCTGACCTTGCCTGTGGGAGCCTTAGTATTGTTTCACTGATTTTGGATTTCAAAAGATATTTTTCAATACCAAACTTTCACAGGCTACATGTACTTCAAAAGATTTATGCTAGTTGGTGTGTGTACACATTTTTACTTATGTATGTGTGTGTAAATATATATCTATGCACACACACACACACATCTCCTTAGCCTTTCCTTTCATGCAGATCAAAATCTCTCTTCTATGTGATCTTTTTGAGTTCAGCTTCATTTCATCCTCTCAATACTGTTTTAGTTAGCTTTATCTGTACGAAGCTGTGAAGTGAAACGCAGGACAGCATAACATTGTGGCAGCTAGAATATTCCAATCATCCAAAACACTTTGGCTATACTATCTAGTTAGAGGCTGCTCTAATTTTCCTAATAAAGCAACTTAAACAGTGAACCTGCCCAGGAGGAGTCTGTCAGCAGCACCTTTTTCAGGAGATCTGTTCCAGTATACATGTGGACATTCACAGGGTCAGAGTCAGTCCTCTTTAAAAGCCACTTTAAAAGCATAATGTCACAACAGGTGGCATGAACTCACTATGGCTCTTGGATACTGTTTCATGACCAATCCTGCATGCATTTTGTGGATCATTGGCAGGCATCCCTGCCTTTACTGGGGTAGTAGGTGGCAAAATTGCCATCACCCTGAGTCAACTAAGAATTAAAAACAGATGAAGAATTATTATGAGAATTACCTGTTTTGGTTTTTTTTTCCATGCATTTTTAGCTTTAGCTCCTTACATTCCTGTACAGTTCCTTTTCATAGCCAGCATCTCAACAGAGATGATTTCAAGCATATTCTTTGTCACTGACAGGCAGGAGAGGAGCTGTTTCCCAAAGATGACAAAGGCATGTGTATACCCAGCAACACAGATCTCCTGCAGACATGGGAGGTAAGTTCAGTCCCAGCAGAGGAGACACGTACTCTGTCCTCAGCTGCCTCTCCTGTGCTTTCATGATGTTCAGCACTGATAGAACTGTAGTCTCATAGATGCAAAATCAGTTGGGGGGAGAACATAATGCAGTATGAAGCAGCTTTTCATAATGTGCATGCTTAGACCTAGTTGTTAGACATGACCTAGTTGTTAGGCATTAGTTATTAGGCATTAGATAGTTATTCCTGTTCCTGAGCACCCGTTACGAATTATGCACACTTAATAATCTATATCAGTTTGATATCCAGGTGAAGATTGTCAATAACTATGAAAACTGTTTATTAACATTAAATCTTGCCAGAAAACTTATTTACAAGGTTCAAAATGTAAGGCTTGGATACTTACACACACAGGGAATAGGCAAAACTAGAGGACCTTAAGAAATAACTGGCAAAGGCAAACATTAAACTGGAAGAGAAGGTTCTTGCAGTCAATAGACCACTTGCAGTTAATACACTGCTTGTCCACTACATGGACTCACGAAGCTCCTTTCTGCTTATGGCAGAAGGCAATTAGTGACTTACAAGAGGCTTTAAATATTTACTCACAAAATATTAGTCCTCTGACTCATGGGGCTAGCTACAGCTTCAGGCAGTACCCAAATGCTTTCAGTGAATTCTGTTGGTGTCTTCTTAGCCACTAAGGCTTCTGATTCTTCCCAGGCTTCATAGGGTCCTGGGGAAAGGAGGCAGACAATCTCTGTCCTGGTCCTCATTGCTCTGGACAATTTGTGTGTCCAGGACTTCCTGTCTTGGCAGGAGACTTTCAGGTGTAGGCAGGATATCTTGCCATGTGCAGTCTCAGCACAATGTCATGCTGGCTATGCAGGCCAATCATGTGGAGGTGTCTAGAGCCTGTTTCTGGTAAACTCGAGGCAGGCAGTTTCTAGGCAGTTCAGCAGAGCTATCTTATAGCTTAGCATAATGCTGCAGAAGGCAATGGCAGAATCACTGCCAGAGGCAGAGAGCAATGGCGGCAGCAGGCAGCAGCAGGCACGAATACAACAGCAGAGCACCTTGTGTTACCTGCTCATCTCTTTTTATCAATACAGCCCAAGACAAATGGGCCTTTGGACACAGAATAGCCAATCAGAATGGCAGTTAGCTGAGCCTGACCATATTAGGTGAAGCCATAAGCTTGCTTTACAAAAATTTGGGAAAAACACAGACCTCGCACAAGGCAAGGCACAAGCCAAGAGTATGTACCTTGTTCACCACATGATACAAACAGGAGCAAAACGGGTCTGGGCAAGCTAGAGTCCTTAGACTCAGTGGCTCCAGGTTCTTTGTCCTCTTCCCCACGGTTGCTTCTCCCCATAGCTGAAGGAGAGAGAGCAGAAAAACATGTCTGGGCAAGCCAGGACATATATAAGCCACACAGCACCTCACCTGACTGCCTGACCCCACAGTGAGCACCATCACTTTCAGTGGAGCTGCAAATCAGACTGTGTTTAGGAAATGTTTGTTACTTGGCCAAAACAACAGTGCAATTGTCTTCACCGCAGTTACTGTGCCTTTCTTGAATTGGTCAAGTAAATTTTACAGAAATAAAGGAATTTTAGGTAGAGGTCATGCCCAGGATGTGGGCCATGGCCCTCCAGAGCTTCCACAACAGTAGATCACTGTAGTTATTCTTTTTCTCATGCAGCTTAGTGTGAACTTCCACAAACTCGAGGAGTAAGAGTTTGGTCTTGGGCAAGACAGCACTAACGTACCAGTACCTGCTTTTCCCTCAGAGAATTCTAAATACTTCTTTTGTGCTGCTTGTGGTATGAAGGGAGAACATCTTCAGGCCCTTTCTTGTACCTAGAAGCTGACTTTGCTCCACTTTCTGTTAGGCCATGGAAGAGCTGGTGGATGCTGGTCTGGTGAAAGCCATTGGTGTCTCCAACTTTAACCATGAGCAGATTGAAAGAATCCTGAACAAGCCAGGGCTGAAGCACAAGCCTGCAAATAACCAGGTAAGATCCAAAGCGACTGCAGGTGAATAGTTTTCAGGGATTATAAAGATCTGTTTATAGTTTAATGAGGACATGGGAAAAGGGAGAACAAAGTAGTCAACAGCATGTGCTCAGAATCCTTCTCTCTTCATTTTTCTGAGTACAAAAGACACCTGAATACTTCACATTTGTCTTACCTTTATGAATGTTTGACTGGAAACATTTTCTGGAATAAAAAAAGAACCCAGAGATGGCCTCTGTGAAATCCCCACAGCAAACATTTTCTAAACACTTTGTATAAAAATAGGTCCTTTCAATACTTGTGATGCATGTTACCATGCAGGCAACTGGCAGATGAGGGGGAAAGGCAGACTCCAACTGGGTTAGGAGATATTCCATGGAACACAACATCACCACAGCTTTGACATTATCACCCTGTGCCTTTGTGTTGGCAGATTGAATGTCATCCATACCTTACCCAGGAGAAGCTGATCAAGTACTGTCAGTCCAAAGGGATTGCCGTGACAGCCTACAGTCCACTTGGCTCTCCTGACAGGCCATGGTAAGATTGCTTTGTACTTTGCAGGGGAGCTGCCATGCATTGTTTGTAGCATTGAGACCACAGGATCTAGATACAGATCTCTGGTGCTAGGCTGGGTCTTTCTCTGTAGCTTTCTTGCCACTGATCTCTTTTCTCTGTGTAGGGCTAAGCCAGGGGATCCTTCGCTTTTGGACGACCCCAAGATCAAAGAGATTGCAGCCAAGCACAACAAAAGCCCGGCACAGGTGGGTAGGTGCAGTGCAGTGCAGTGGATACTTCTTCATGTAACACAGCCCTTGAGGAAAACTGAGCTGAAGAGTGGCTAAAACCTCCATCCATTCCCCATGAACTGTGGCACTCTTATTTTTCTCTAACAATGCAGATGTGTGGCCTCAGCCACACAGGCAAATGAGGCTGCTGAAGAGTTTGGAGAACAGGTCTCATGAGGAGCAGCTGAGGGAACTGGGGTTCCTTTGTGGAGACAAGGAGGCCGAGAGGAGACTTTCTCTCTACAACCACTCCAAAGAAGGTTGTAGCAAGTTGTTTTTTTTCCCTAGCAACAAGTGATATGAAGAACAAATGGCTTCAAGCTGGATCAGGGGAGGTTTAGATGGGCTATTAAAAGAAAGCTCTTCACTGAAAGGGTTCTCAAACATTGGAATAGGCTCCCCAGGGAGGTAGCTGAATCACCATCCCTGGAGGTGCTTAAAAGACATACTAGTATGGTGTTCAGGGACATGGTTTATCTCAAGATTTGGTAGAGTTAGATAATTGTTGGGCTTGATGATCTTGAAAGTCTTTTACAACCAACGCAGTTCTATGATATTATTACTTCTATTATATGGCTTGCAAGCCATGCTGCTATTATCTTTTTGCCACTCAAAGAGAAAAAGGTTCATGACCTGTCTTCAGATGTCACTTCCCCTCTCAAGTCCTCTTGCAGAGAATGAGAGAGTGCTTGCAAAGACTGATGCTTGTCCAAGTGGGAAGAAAAGGACTTGACTGTCCCAAAACTGGATGGGAAAGAAGGCCTTGCACGTGGGCATCCAACACTTCTCTCTTTCCCCTTCAGGAAGTGCTACCTGGGCCACAGCAGTTGGAATTATTTGAATTGTAGCTCCACAGAAAGCATTTTGTTCTGCTGGTGGCAAGACAGCTGTTGGCACAGGCGCTGCTCTGACACCATTGTCTGTTCCTGCAGGTTCTCCTTCGCTTCCAGATCCAGAGAAATGTGATTGTGATTCCCAAGTCTGTCACACCACAGCGCATTGTGGAGAACTTCCAGGTGAGTCATTAGGAGCGACCTGGGTGCTGCCCTTCAGGGATGCTGTGCCTTTTCCCTGCAGAGCTAGCAGTGGTGTCTTCTCACCCTTCCCAAGTGCTTCTCATGCAGGAGGACTGGGATTTTTCTTTCTTTATGCTTATCTACACTCCATTCAGCATCAAGCCAGGCCTGCTTTGAAGCAGTACAACAAAGAGGTCTTATACGGTATTTCCTGGTCTGTGGCTTGTGGATCAATCAGGAGGCACAGCTTGCCTGGAGCCCACCCACAGTAACAAACTAGAAAAGTCATACAAAGAATAAGCAATGTTCATTAAGTAGTTCTTGTGTCCATAAAATAAGTTCTTCCTCTAGCTGTTTGTTCAGTAGTCCATGACTGAAGATGGTCACTCCAGTGTGGTGCTGCTCTCTAATTTTCTTCTTCTTCACATTGTTTTGACTTTTCAAAGAGCTGATTTCCAGCTGCTTCTCTTGTTAGGTGTTTGACTTTGAATTGACTAAAGAGGAGATGGCAACTATTCTCAGCTTCAAGAGGAACTGGAGGATCTGTGAAGTGAACATGTAAGTGACACTGCTTGTTTCCTTCCAATCCTTACGTTTGGGATACCCGTTAGGGCTGTAGCAACCATGAGATGGTGGAGTGCAGTATCACATGAGGAAGAAGCAGGGCAGTAAGTAGAATCGCAACCCTGGACTTCAGGGCAAGTGTAGAGTCCTACATCAGGACAAGAATAACCCTCTGCACTAGTACAGATTAGAGGTTGACCTGCTGGAGAGCAGCTCTGTGGAGAAAGACCTTGGAGTCCTGGTGGACAGTAAAGCTGACCATGAGAGAGCAATGTGCCCTTGTGCCCAAGAGGGCAAATCGTATCCCGGGGTGCATTAAGAAGAGTGTGGCCAGCAGGTCGAGGGAGGTTCTCTTGCCCCTGTACTCTGCCAGAGTGAGACCTCATCTGGAGTACTGTGTCCAGTTCTGGGCTCCCCAATTCGAGAGAGACAGGGAACTACTGGAGAGAGTCCAATGGAGGGCTGCAGGGATGATTAAAGCAACAGAACATCTCTCTTAGGAGGAAAGGCTGTTTAGCTTAGAGAAGAGAAGGCTATGGGAGGATTTGATCAATGTTTACAAATCCCTTAAGAGTTGGTGTCAAGAAGATGGGGCCAGTCTCTTTTCACTGGTACCCAGTGATAGGACAAGGGGCAATGGATACAAATTGGAAGACAGAAAGTTCCACTTCTTCTTTACAGTGAGGGTGACAGAGCACTGGTTGCAGAGTCTCTTTTTCTGGGGACTTTCTAAACCTGGATGTGTTCCTGTGTGACTTGCCCTAGGTCAACCTGCTTTGGCAGCAGGGGTGGACTAGATGATCTGCAGAGGTCCCTTCCAACCCATAACATTCTGTGATTCTTTGAATTTTGTGTTACATCTACTAAGCAGCACGAAATTGAGCTTATTTAGAAATCACAGTAACTCAAATTCTGACTGGTTTGTGCCCAGACTGTTTCACGGGAGGGTGTCCTATTTTTCTTTTAAAAACAAAACAAAAATGGAAACAAACTACATTCTAATCTGGAATTCAGTTTCCAGGAAACTCCCTGTAAGCTGAATTTAAAAACAAAGGGGTTCTGGATATTCATTTTGTGCTTGTCTGTGTTACAGAATTAATTATGTGTTACATAATTAATTAATTATGTGATGCTCTTCCACGCATCCCATGCACCTCCACAGAACACTTAGCTTGCCCATGAAAATATCTTCCCTCTTTGATTTCTTTCAGGTGCAAAAATCACAAGGAATACCCTTTCTATGCAGAATACTGAAGATGCTTGTGACAGACTTCAGTAGACCTCTGGTGTGTCCTGTGCCTCTGCTCTAACTCTGAGCTATCTATTTACCTGATTTTCTTACTGCATTTGCCCTGCTGCTGCAGTGAACACCGGGGATATTTATCCCACTAAATCTGTTTGAGGTTTTAGGTTTGAGGCTTTTTTGAAGAAAAGTATTTTCTATAGAACAAAAAGCAGGATGTGATAATTTTCTGCTTATTAGAAGAGAGGATTGCTACTGAAAAGCCTAAGCAGAAGTGCTAAGCAGAAAATAGGAAGAGTTTGTACCATCATTCAGTGATTGCCTTCAGCCTTGCATCAGCAGAAACAAGACGCTGACAAACCACACAGAAAAAATAATCATGCATCTACAATTTTATCACAAGTGTCTCATATTTTAAATAAAATTAAAACTCAAAACTGTAACTGGCTGAAAGTCTTTCCTCTAGTGTAGTAAAACTCCAGAAACCTACTCAGAGAGGTACAGATGGGTCGGCTACAGTCACCTGCACTTTGGGGAGAACAAAGCACCTTCCCCTGTGGGCACCAGTGGGCAGCCAGGCCTCAGAGGAGATCCAAGTTGCCCTTCAGTGCCAGCCACCAGTCCCTGACCTCTGGCCACAGCTCATAGCCATGCTGGGGGACATTTCAGATGCCACATAACCTTGGTGTTAGCCTCCCAGTCAGGGGAAGCTCAGCATCAAGGAGCAGAGCTGAGCATAGGCCACCAGGACCTAAAGATCTTCTCCCCAAACTTTCCACTTTCAATTCACAAGGATAAAATTGAAGACCATGTCTTCTCAGCTGCCCAAAGGAAGCACTCCATAAAGCCTTTGGCAATCCCCAGGCAGAGAGAAGACATCTGTCTTGCAAAAATAAATACAATGAAGGCAAGGAGGGTACAGTATTTAATATGGTATGAGAGCCAAACACAGAGGGAAGTTCTCCAACCCTTCACAACCACTCCCTTTCTATTGGAAAGCTCCTGCTCAAACACTTGCTTTAACTCACAGTGGAGCCACCATTGCGGGCACAGTCACACAAATTCATCCAGATTCTTCTTGAGTAAGGGCAGCACTTACTGCCTCAGCCCACCCACACCAAAGAGCTCTCCTGCTCACACTTGAAAGATCACTTTATAGTCTAAGGCACACACCACAACATACTGAAGAAAAAGAGACACTAGAAGAGTTTATCCACATGAACTTGCTGAATCAGGCCAAAGTGTCAGGGATGTGCAGACAGGAGCTTAGAATAGGCAAACTAACCTGATCTGCAACAGTGAACAAGAGTACATGCACATAGTTTTGCTCCCGGAGTTTGATTTTAAGTACAAGGCTTCATCAGCTCATCAGGTTAATAGCCAAGCAACAGCATTAGTAAAGACTAAAATCTTAAAAATAAAAGTCAAGAGGACAGAAAGGTGGTGGTGGGACTTCAGAAGATACTTCTGGTTTGATCTGAACTCAAGGCAAGAAAGAGGCCATGGTCTTAGAATTTGATTAAACCTCTATCTTCTTGTCTGCATTCCTGCCTTACCTAGCATCTGCAGGCTGAACAGATGCACACCATTCAGCAAGATAAACAATCTACTTTCCCAAGGGCCCTACCATCATCCAACAAGCCCAGCCATGCATTCGGCGCAGAGAAGAAACTGGCAGCTTCCTTGTCTTGGCATGATCTGGGCAGAGTCTCACACCCACAGGCACAAGCAGGAAAGCAAAATGCAAACATTCTGCCCAAAATCCTCTGCTAAAAGACCAACACAACTCACATTAAAAAAAACGTTGGGAGGAAGCGAGCATCCACCTGCACAGGGGAGGAACAACAGGCCACAGGGGAAGCAACACAAACAATCTCAAAAGAAAAATGAGAGGAAGGAGAAATTTAATTTCTCAGCCATGCTTTCCACCAAGTCTCATTCTCACACACTCTACCGAGTTCCTGGCTGCAGGAGCACAAGGCTTTGAAGACCCTCCCCAAAAAGGCAGGCTCAGAAGAATGAGAAGAAACATTGCAGAGTTTGCTTACTTTTCTTACAGGAGATACCATTTTACTGGCCAAACGGCCAGGCTTTGCAAGCTTTCACAAACTCTCTGATGGCACCAGTACACACTGGTACAAAACCTGACTGATTCTGGCACTTCCTACACCAAGACTTCAAACCCACTTGCCATTGACTGTGACACTGCTAACACTAAGCAATCACCAGCACAGCACCACAAACTCGAGAGCCTTAGGAATACAAAGGAGCTGGGGTAAACTGGCATTTGATCCAGCCTCTAGGCTCTCTTCAGAAAAGATAGCATAGCCAAGGCAAAATGTGTCAGTTAGCATTTTTCACTGACTCCTCTGAACAATGAACCAGCACCAAAGAAGCCAGACAGATGCAGAGCAGATCTACGGAGAAGGAATCCCAAAAACAAAAGGATGAAAGGTAAGTCCTGAGTTACACAACTCAACTGAAATACCACATCCTGCTGAGGACAGGCACTGACACAAAGCAGGAGGAAAAGTAAAGAGAAAAGCTAATTAGCATGCCTGCCTTCAGTTCAATGAAGCAAAAAGAGCCTGAGCTTCTGCTGTGGGGGAGGCACCCAAAGAATAATGCACCATTGTACATATTCCTAAGTAAAGTTTGCACCTGAATCAATTCTCAAAGCATCAGCAATCAGCAAAGCCTGCCAGGCAGCCCTGACATACCATTATGGAGTACTCACAGCATCCTGCCGGTGATCAGGTGTTTTTCACTGTACTGTGACCACCACAGATTATTTTGCTTCTTGAAATTCTCAGAGTCAGTTTCCAACGTGAAATTAAAGGTCAGCTGCCATTTCTGCACTTGTATATTGTGTCTATTGATGATCAGAGGGCTGGAGCTCCTCTCCTATGAGGATAGGCTAAGACAGTTGGGGTTGTTCAGTCTGGAGAAGAGAAGGCTCGAAGAAGACCTCCCAGCATCCGGAGGGGGCTGCAGGAAAGCTAAGGAGGGACTTTTTAGGGTGTCAGGTAGCAATAAGACTGGGAGGAATGGATCCAAGCTAGAGGAGGGCAGATTTAGATTAGACGCTAGAAAGGAGTTCTTCAGCATGAGGGTGGTGAGAGACTGGAACAGGTTGCCCAGGCTGGTGGTGAAAGCCTCATCCCTGGAAGTTGTTAAGGCCAGGCTGGAGGTAGCTCTGGGCGACCTGATCTAGTGTGAGGTGTCCCTGCCCACGGCAGAGGGGTTGGAACTGGGTGATCCTTGGGGTCCCTTCTAACCCTGACATTTCTATAAGTCTGAAATACAGTCTGCACCTCCCTAAAGGCAGAGGGGCAATGTGATCCTTTTGGCATTCACTGAAAAATCACTGCTTTGTGGAAGCTTTGAATACACACTTTCTCCCAACATTTAAAATGAAGTGTTTTATTGTCATAGTTTCCAAATTACACCTAAGAAACCCTTCCTCGAAGTGAAAGCTGCAGTTGTCCCATGTCGGGAGGGGGACAGAGTGCTCCTCACTCTCACAGGCCAGACACACCGAGGTTTCTCTCACCATCTCGTTGCATCAGCATGCAACACTTTAAGGCTCGGGCCTCCATCGCTGCTGCAAGGGTGCTCTGCTCCACCCAAAGGGGCTCAGCCCTTCCTCAGCCCAGGGTTCACAGCCCACAAACGCACAGTCAGCAGTGAGGGAACAGCTCCAAGCGCACACAGTGAGGGACCTCTGTCCTACCGGGCGGCTCCTGTTGATTGACTCCTTTGGGACACACCTCTGGCTTTACCAACGACAAATTATGGGCCAAAGTGCCACCGAATCGAACAGGCTCTCCACCCAGTAACCAATGGGCTCAGCTGCAGGAGGGTGTTGCAACAGCCCAGCACCTACCACAAGAGAGATACACATGAACAGCTGATGGCACGGGGCAGGGGCACTGCAGGAGCTGAACTCTGCACGAACATAACCCGCACCAGGGCACAGCTGCCCTATGCTCATATCTTTCGATGGGGAACTTCACGGGGAGGAAAAGTCCTCAAGGCGCCCGCGGGCAGGGCCATCAGCTCCGCAATTTTTACCTGATTTCAGTTCTCACTCGAGCCCACATGAGTGGAGTCGTAGCAGAATGCCCGCCCAAACCGGAGCTGGCCCTTCCCGAAGAGGCCGGTATGGACCTCTGAGCCCTAGCACCGCCCGACTCTAAGGCGGAACCCTGCAGCCGGCTCCTCTGATCGCGGCCGCCCCTGCCTGGCGCCAGGCCCCCAGCAGCCAGGTCCACCTGCCTGTGGCGTTGGCGGAAGGGGCATCAGTCGGCCCGAGGGGGGCGCTGCAGAGTCCCCCAGACAGCCCCCTCCAAGCTCAGGTGGCACTCTCCGTACCCTTACCGGAGGCACCAGCCGGGACCCCGTTGGTTGCTGCTGATTGGGTGGCGCTGAGATCAAGGCAGGGCTTGAGTAGCGATTGGCTGCCAAGGAGAGGAAGGCCGAGGGGCTACCAACCACCGAGGGAGCGCTGGGGGGCGCCGCCCCCGGAAAGGGCTGCACCAGAACCCCGGGGCGGGCTCGGCAGCTGTTGAAGCGTTCGGCGGGCGGCGCGTACTGGAGTGGGGCTATGGCTGTTTACGCGCGGCTGGGCACTGCGGGCAAGGTGCCCCTCCTGGGGCTGGGCACGTGGAAGGTAATCTTGGTCGCGGCGAGGGCTGCGGTCGCAGTGGAAGCAGCGCTACCGACGTCAGCGACGTGTCGGTCGGGCTTGTCGCCGCGGTTCCCGGCTCGCTGCAGGGCTCTGTACAGGGGCGCAGGTCACCGAGGCCTGGGCTGGGACCCCTTGGCTGGGTTAAACCGGTCCTGAGTGCCGAGGGCTTCTCTGAAAAGTGTCGGAAAGTGAGGGGGCCCTGGCCCGGCCCTGGAGAGGGAGGTGGTAGAGGAACTGTGGGAGGCTAGCTCAGTCAGCACTGGCTGAGATGGGTACAAACACAAGAAGGACTTTAAAAGCTCCTTTTAAAGCCCGTTCGTGTGTTTAACTACCCTCTAGCTACCCAAGGAGCAGCATGTGAGAAGGATACATCATGCCCTTTTCCCTTCAGTCCCCTCCAGGTAAGGTGGAAATGGCAGTGATGGCTGCCATTGATGCTGGGTACCGCCACTTTGACTGTGCCTACGTGTACCAGAATGAGAAGGAAGTTGGGGAGGCGATCCAGCAGAAAATCAAGGAAGGTGCTGTGAAAAGAGATGACCTCTTCATCGTTAGTAAGGTAAAAACCAGATGGCCTTGCATCAGGGTTAGGAACTGAAGCAAGTTTATGCTCGTTAATGTAGAAGACATCACTCCTTATGCTACTTTTTTGTTTCACTTCATCAGTGCAGTGGTAAAGTTGAGTCTTCCCCATCAACTGATAGTAATTTTAATTGTTGTACCTACTGGACAGGAAGAATTCCTTGAGCTTTGAGCAGAATAACCACCCTCATCCTAACTGTCTGGTAGCACCTTTCTTCCCCAGTCAGTCCAATAACAATAACCCCTAAAAAAGAAGGCTTTACCACTATAACCTTGATGCAGTGTGCCACTCGGCTATGGAAACCCAGAAGTGCTGGGGGATGGGTGAGGAGCAACCTGGTCCTGCAGACCAGCTGATGCAGAAGGGAGGCACGAAGAGGTAGAGTGGGCCAGGTAACACCACGCAAGGCAGAAGCTTTTGATGCAGAGGTCTAAGACTATTTTATGTATAAAGGACTGATACAGAGGCAGAAACAGTTTGGAAACAGCACCTCACCGACTGCTAAAGCATAGTGGAGGAGACAAGCCTGGCAGTGTCTGGTGCTTCTTCTAGCAGCCAGGGCTGCAATTCTGCCAAAGGGGTGCCTCTGCCACGTGGGGAGGATGAGGTTCTGGCTACCTTGGACAATGTAATCTGCCCAGCACATGTCCCATGCAAGATGTGGTTGGTGGGTTCTCTTTCTCTTGCTTACTAAGGAAAGCAGGCTGTTTATCTGGATTTTGAAGTTGCTTCTTACCTTGGTAAAGGTTGGTGCAAATCAATTCTTTGTGGCTTTTTTTATGTTTTCTGGGCTTTGCCAGCTACATTCAATACAGGAGTGTTGTGTACAGTCAGGAATGAAGGATACATGCCTTCATTTAAAACCCTTTCCATTGCAAAGGCAGCTGCTGTGTAAAAGGAGGTACCACAAATTGTCTTAACTAATGGAACCAGAAAACTCTTATCATCCTGCTCCATCTGTCCTGCCTTCAGTGTCATGGGTCAGTGCCATCACAGAACTAACCCCTAGTGAAGAGCACTAGGATGGCCTCACTCTGTGTCACCTTCTAAATAAGATGCAGCACTGCTGTACTGTGCAGACAGCTTTAACCCAGGAGGTCAGTGTGCCTTTTTTTTTTTTTCCCTGTAGCTGTGGTGTACATTTCATGAGAAGCCTTTAGTGAAGGGAGCCTGCCAGAAGACCCTTGCTGATCTGAAATTGGATTACCTGGATCTCTACCTCGTTCACTGGCCTTTTGGGTTCAAGGTACAGTAGTGGCAATGCCTTTGGCTTTGTTTCTTGTGAGTTACAGCTTTCAGCTTTATAGGCCATCAATTGCTCTGGCCAAGAAAGACAATTTTCTGTTCTGTGTACCAGCACTGCTTTGGTGCTCAGCTTTACTCCAGCCATGTAAGCTAGGCTCTAGAGACTGTTGCTTGTGTACTCCTTTGATCCTGGGAATGCTGGTCTGAAAACTAGAGGCAGGTGTCCTGGCTGCAAGCAGCTTTCCATTTTGTTTACAAATCAGTGCATGCTTATCTCAACATTTCAAGTTACAGGAAGGCAGGCTGCACTTCGCCCATAAGAAATGTTCCCCTGCATGTTACAGAATGACAGAGCAAAAGAAAATGCTTCTTTCCACTTAAGTTTTTAATTGGCAAGTCCTTAATACGGTACAGATTGAGCAGACCTTGCCTGTAGGTTCCTTAGTGGGGTTCCATTGAGATAGGTATTCAAAAGGTGAAGCTCCTTGGATGCTTAAACTTTTCCACAGATTAATGAAGGAGTGGATGTGCCTTTCTCTTTCTGCTCTTAGCCTTTCTGTTCTTGGACAGAAGACTTGGACAGGCTGGACGGTTGAGCAGGAAGAAATTTAATGAAATTCAGCAAGGGCAAGGGGAGAGTCTGGCACCTGGGAAAGAACAACCCCGGGGATCAGAATAAGTTGGGGACTGACCTCTTGGAAGGCAGCGAAAGGGAAAAGGATTTGAGAGTCTAGTGGATGGGAGGCTGACCATGTGCAATGTGCTGCGGTGGCCAGGAAGGCCAATGCCATTTTGAGGTGTGTTAGAAGGGCTATGGTTAGTAGGTTGAGAGAGGTTCTCCTGTTCCTCTGCTCTGCCCTGGTGAGGCCACATCTAGAATATTGTGTCCAGTTCTGGGCCCCTCAGTTCAAGAAGGACCTCAGGGAACTGCTTGAGAGAGTCCAGCACAGGGCCACAAAGACGATTAAGCGTATGGAGTATTTCTCTTATGAGGAGAGCCTGAGGGAGCTGGGGNTCCTTACTTTTGCCCTCTGGAACTTGGACCTTGTGGTTGGAGCCCTTGCTGTTGAAGACTGAGGCAAAAAAGTCATTGAGCACCTCAGCCTTATCCATATCCTTTGTCACCAGCTCTCCATTGCCCTTCTGGAAGGGTCCCACATTCTCCCTAGTCCTCCTTTTCTCACTAATATACTTGAAGAAGTTCTTGTTCCCTTTAATGTCCGTGGCCAGATTTAATTCTAGCTGTGCTTTAGCTTTCCTAACCTGATCTCTGGTTGCAGAGACAATTTCTTTGTATTCATCCCAGGTTACCTGTCCTTGCTTCCACTCTATGTAGGCTTTCTTCTTGCATCTAAGTGTATCCAGGATCTCTCTGTTCATCCATGCAGGCTTCCTGGCATTCTTATCTGCCTTCCTCTTTTTTGGGATGCATTGCTGGCCTGGAGGAGGTAATCCTTGAACACTGACCTCATGTAAACATGAGGAAGACTTTTTTGTTTGTTTTTGGTTTGGGTTTTTTTGGGTTCTTTTGTTTTTTTGCCCGGTGAGGGTAACAGAACCCTGGAACAGGCTGCCCAGGGGGGTTGTGGAGTGTCTCTTGCTCTGCAGACATTAAAAACCTGCCTGGATGTGTTCTTGTCATCTGCTGTAGGTGATCCTGCTCTGGTGGGGGGTTGGACTGGATGAGCTTTTGAGGTCCCTTCCAGCCCCTGACATTTTGTGACTCTGTGATTAAGTGATCTTCTCAACAGAGTTTCAAGCATTTTGTTTGTCACTGATAGGCAGGAGAGGAGCTGTTCCCCACGGATGACAAGGGCATGTCTATACCCAGCAACACAGATCTTCTACAGACATGGGAGGTAAGCTCAGCCACAGGAGAAGTCATCTCTTCTATGCTCAGCAGTGGCGTTAGCTCCAGCAGGCACAGAGTGATGCCTCGTGTGCATGCAGAACTAGGTGGAAAGATCTCACCAAAGTGTGTGATAGCTTTTTTTCAAGTGCTTGCTTAGTCAAGCTGTTATTCCTAGCCTCTGTGGGTCAAGTCCCTGAGCTGTATGGTAGCTTTCAGTTGAGCTGCAGACCAGATTGTTAGAAAAAGTTGTTTATTTGACCATAACAATATGTTTTTTCTTCACTGCAGTTCTTTGAATTGCTCAAACAGATTTTGTAGAAATAGATACTGAAGTTGCGTTCCTGCCATCCTCCTAGGGCATAGTCTTCCAGAGATGTGACATTAGTAGAGCTGGCGTTTTCTTTTCCATGTGTAACTTAGTGAATTTCAGACTTTGCAATGATTTCTGGGCTCTGGTATGATAGAAGAGGTGGCACAGATACTACCAGTATACTACCTTTGCCCTTGAGAATAAAAAGTTCAAGCAGCTATTTTGTGCTTCCCATGAAAGGAAACAAGCCACATAAGGAAGATCTTACTGAGATTGTCTTGTGTACTCTGGATGCTGACTTTTATTTTTGTGTTAGGCTATGGAAGAGCTGGTGGATGCTGGTTTGGTAAAAGCCATTGGTATCTCTAACTTTAACCGTGAGCAGACAGAAAGGATCTTGAACAAGCCAGGGCTGAAGCACAAACCTGCAAATAACCAGGTAAGCTGCTGAGTGCCTGCAGGTGAACTGGTTACAGATCTGATTAAATTGAATGAGAAGATGGGAAAAGGGAGAACAAAGAAGACACAGCATGTACTCTAAATCCCTCTCTGTGGAGATTTCTGAGCACATAAAGGACCAGAACATTTCTGTTGTCTTGCCTTGCTGAACCTCTTTTTATAAATTACGGAGTGTTTTCCTATGAATCTTTCTCTCCAGAAGGACAAAGACTCCTGACACAAGCTATCATTCTGACTAATCAATGCCTGCTACAAAGCCTCTTGGAACAAAACCTAGAAAGCACATAAGCTTGTGCTGGTGCCTACAGAGTGAGCCTTCTGTTGTCATACCACATGCAGGGTGGGATGAAGGCAGCCTGTACTTAGGAAATTTGGATTTGGGGGAAAAAATAACTTGAGCATGGGCAACGCTACAGTAATTTTACAGCTGTCAGTCTCTGCTCCTGTGTTGGCAGATTGAGTGTCATCCATACCTTTCCCAGGAGAAGCTTATCAACTATTGCCAATCTAAAGGAATCACTGTGACAGCATACTGTCCCCTTGGACGCCCTGACAGGTAATTTCCAAGTGGGTTGCTGTGGTTTAAGTTTAAAACATCGGAACTAATTGAATGAGTAAAGGTGCAGGGGTATTTACTTGTTTTTAAATTACTCATGCTAGGTACACTCTTTCTGGAATGATTCTTTGCTGTTTTTTACCCTTTTCCTTTCTGTAGGGATAAACCAGATGTGCCTTTGCTTCTGGATAATCCCAAAGTCAAAGAGATTGCAGCTAAGCACAACAAAACCCCAGCACAGGTGGGTAGGTGCAGTACAGTGGCTATTGCTTCCTGTAACAACCATTAAGAAAACCAGTCTGAAGAGAAGGTACAGCCTCTATCAGTGTCCCCTGTGGGCTGTGATGCTAATCTGTGGTGTTGACAATCAACGTAGGTTACCCATTATGTGGTCTCTGTATGCTACTACTGTGTCTTTGGCCCTCAGCTGGAAAAAAGATTCTTCAGATGTCACTTCCCCTTTCAAATACCCATGCAGAGAATTAAGCTTTGCATAGATCTATGCTGCTAAAAGCTCAGATGTGAAGAAAAGGAATTTACTGTCTCAAAACTGAATGGCAAAGAAGGCCTTGCATGTGTGCCTTCACTGCTTCTCTTTGCTCTGCAGGAAGCAGTATCTAGGCCACGGGGACAGGAATGATTTGAGATGTAGCTCTGTAGAAGTGGCTATAGTTCAGGGAAAACAGCTGCTGGGCCAGGCTCTGTTTTCTCCAGAGCAGGAGGTGTCTCTGACTCCACTGTCTGTTCCTGCAGGTTCTCCTTCGCTTCCAGATCCAGAGAAATGTGATTGTGATTCCCAAGTCTGTCACACCACAGCGCATTGTGGAGAACTTCCAGGTGAGTCATCAGGAGTGACCTGGGTGCTGCCCTTCAGGGATGCTGTGCCTTCCCCACACAAAGCAAGCAGTGATCCTTTCTCATCCTTACAAGTCTTTCTCAGGAAAGAGCAGTGGGCCTTTTGTCTGAAAGGCAGGGCTCCAGTGACAACCACAGCTGGAGAAACAGTAGGCAGAGCTTTTGGAAACAGTATGCTGATAAGCTCAGTTACCTTACAGAGTGGTGTTAGTTTTGCGGATGAAGAAGCAAGCTGTGCTTACTTAGAGCTTAAATGCAGTAATATTTCTCAAAATAACATTAGCAGTGCTGGTGTCAAACCACACAGCTCAGGGTTTTTTCTGATACTGGACATCAAGCTTTAAGAAGTAACATAGCTGAGTCTTTTGAAAGACTTTCATATTTCATCTGTTTCTTTGGAACTGAAAAAAATGTGTTTTCCACAGAGATATTCTGCAACACTAAGGTGCTCACCAAACATCTCGAAACAGCTGGCTGTACACATAACTGCTACTGGCAGTCTTTCTGGTTTTCTCTCCTCTGCCAGAAGTCTCAAAAACCTAAAGATAGTACTTTTCCTTTCCCCATCACTTCTAGCCAGCACCCTTTCTGATGTAAACTTGTTCTTTTGTCTGGATAATCCTGCTTCTGGTTAGATTTTGTTCAAAGAGGTAGCTTCCACCTGTTTCTCTTCTTAGGTGTTTGACTTTGAATTGACTAAGGAGGAAATGGCAACCCTCCTCAGTTTGAACAGGAACTGGAGGATCTGTGAAATGATCACGTAAGTGACAGCTTGTTTCCTTCAGACTCCTTCTTTTGTTCTGGTCTCAGAGGTAATGCCAGGTGGTGTAGATTAGGTAGATCCAAGAAACTGTGTGCTGGGAATTCCAAAAGGAAAGTTGTATGTGATAACTTTTGGCTCTGGCCATATTGTAGAAATGAGTATTAGACTCCCTTAAATTTTAAGGTAATGTTTGGGATTTTTTTCTGAGTTGTTATAAACTGATGTCAACTCTTATGTAGGTAGTTGGGGGAAGGAATGACCATCTGAAGTACACTATGAAGAATGACTGCTTGCAGATGTGCACCTTGGAAGCCTGTAGCAAGACAAGTCTTGGCTGAAAGGCGATAGAAACTGCTCTTTTCTCTGTAAAACTCTTTATCTAGGAAGCAACTTCTTCAGTGCCTGAATCATAGGAAAATACTTGGAACTTGTTGGACGTGTATTCCATTTCTGTAGTAATAAGTCTCAAATTCATTCTGCAGTTAAACAGTTCAGAGCCTTTGAGGCTCCTCAGCATAGTTCTATATGGCATTTGTTTCAGCCTTGGGCATAATCTTTTCTCTTTTATTTTTTCCAGGTGCAAAAATCAGAGGGAATACCCTTTCAATGCGGAATACTGAAGACAGTTTTATCCTGTCCTCCTGCAAGTCTCTGGAGGCTAATGAGCTTTTGTTGCATAGAGTTGTCCACTACATAGCTTGCATGCTGTATCTCTCCTACCAGCAAAGGCTTAGTATATATTCACTGACTCTGGGTTTTCCTTTTTTTTGGTGGAAGGGAAGAGTGAAATTGTTCTTTTGAACAAAATACAGGCAATAATAGTTCTCTACTTGGTAGATAAGTGTCTCTGTGTGGCTGAAATAGAAAAGCGGAAAACACAAAGAATGAACTAGCAACAAGTTGTTTTTATTTTTATCTTCTGTCTTGGATCAACACCACTGAAGGCTGCAGGGTAATGATGTGTCAGCACAGAAGATCCATCTTAAAAGAATGACTACATCAACCAGAAAACTTACTTCTAGAGCACAACCTGAACTTTTCTGGCAAGAGAAGACTAAATAGGAGAAATGTCTAGACCTACAGATGTATACCCGCTCAAACTAGGCCTTATTTCAACCACATTCTTTTACAGGCTGGAACTGGACTGAGGTTAACTTTCAGTTTTATTCTTCAGAAAGCTTCGATTACCCCTGGGTTGGAAGTTCTAATATGAAAAACTGGCAAACCAGGACACTTGCATCATCAACATCACTGGAAATAATCATCCACATTCTATTTTAAATTATATCATAGGAGCATCAAGGTCTTGTCTTGACCAAGATATTCAACTTTTGATCTAACAAGCTTTGTTTGACAGCAATGCTGATATGCAAAATGGACTGTGGATCAACATACAGCAGGAGACAACACCTAAAACTGATGGGAAGTTGTACAGTGATATCACTGTGGATTGATTTGGCTGGTAGCTTTTGCTGACAGCTGGATATTTTAAAAACCCAAAGTAATAGAGACTGGGGGGAGAGAGGAAGAATGCATTAAGCAGATATCTGCTACTGCATGGAAGCAGAGGGTGAAAGGTGAAATGGTTCCTACTGAGCTGCCGCCAAGAGCATCAAGCTGTGCTGACTCAGTGACATGGCAACTGGAACAGGTCTCTGCTACTATGTACAGTTTAAGTGTTCTTCTAACAAAGCCCATCCTTCATGGGCAGAGGATGCGGGTGAGCCTGGGTAGTGTCAGGAGACCTAGAATGCTCTTCAGGAGTCCATAAGTGCAGTGTGCCTCAGGCTGGTAGGCACAGGGCATAAACAATACAGCTACTGCGTTCTGATCTGTAAGATGCACACAAGATGTAGCTATAGGATCTAACAAAAGCATATGAAGCTTGAGTTATATCTTGTGTTACTGAGTTGTCAACCTTTACAAAAGCACTTTGTTCTTAAAGAAATTAAGATGCTATACCTAATGCTGACTTAGTGCTTGTACCACACTAATTTGTATTAGAATCTAGTGTGCAAAAAGTAAACACACTTAAGAACTTGAGCTACTCGTGTTGCAAGGCGGTTGTATGAATGATGTTTGACAGATCACATAGTCTGAGAGGTTGAGCATCACAATCCTGCCTTTATCAGGAGCAGAATAACTGGATACTAAGGACCATGGTACATAAGGGCTATGACTGTAAAGTGACTAGAGAACAGTACCTTCAAGTATTCATAAGGTGTATTCCTTTTCCCAGCCATAGCTCATATGTACCAAGACTCCTATATGTAACGCTCTCCTGTCAGGCTCTTCCTCCATTGGTCTGCTTGGTGAATTCAGCTTAGCAGCAAGAGAGCCTGGTGCTCCCTTACCCCATGACAAATGCAAAAAAACTAGCTGCTTTTGATTGGTTAAAAAGCTTTTGTTTTTAAACAAGGTTTGAACAAAACTTGCACTTTGAGTATTATGACTGAGAGACATTACAGTATTAAGTCATTTTAGTACTTATGCAATCTAACAGGAAAGCATGCAAATATTCCTCTCTGTCTTACTGAGACCACAGAATGTATGTATTAGACCACAGCAAGGGTGTTGCCATGTGTAAGGTCCTGCACCTGGGTAGGCACAATCGCAAGCACAAATACAGGCTGGGTGGGGAACAGCTGGAGAGCAGCCCTGAGGAAAAGGAACTGGGGGTCTGAGTTGATGAAAAGCGTAACATCAGCCTGCAGTGTGAGTGCAGCCCAGACAGCAACCAAGTCCTGTGCTGCAGCAAGAGCAGTGTGGGCAGCAGGGCAAGGGAGGGGATTCTGTCCCTTTACTCTGCTCTCATCAGACCCCATCTGGAGTACTGTGTACAGTTCTGGAGCCCTCAGCACAGGAAGGACATGGAACTGTTGGAGCAGGTCCAGAGGAGGGCCATGAAGATGCTCAGAGGGCTGCAGCAGCTCTATGAGGACAGGCTGAGAGAGTTGGGGCTCTGCAGCCTGGAGAAGAGAAGGCTTTGAAGAGACCTTATAGTAGCCTTCCAGTATCTGAAGGGAGCCTACAGGAAGGTTGGGGAGGGACTATTTATAAGGTCTTGTAATGACAAGACAAGGGGCAATGGGTTTAAACTGGCAGAGGGGAGATTTAGACTGTATGTTAGGAGGAAGTTCTTTCCAGTGAGGGTGATGAGGCTCTGGAACAGGTTGCCCGGGGAGGTTGTGGCTGCTCCCTCCCTGGAGGTGTTCAAGGCCAGGTTGGATGGGGCTTTGGGTAGCCTGTTCTCGTGGGAGGTGTCTCTGCCTATGGCAGGGGTTTGGAACTAGATGATCCTTGATGTCCCTTCCAACCTTAGTGTTCTATTATATATATATATATCAAAAAAACCCCAACTCCCTAGAATATGTCTAGTACACTTTTCAGGTAAGAGTTCATCCAAAAATTTCATTAAGAGGAGGTGAAAAATATATGAAACAGGTATTGGAGTACAAATATTAATGAAAACTATTATTTATTACAGGCAAGCAAAAGAGAATTTACTACAGTGATTGCAGTGCTTTTTGTTTTGGTGTGTGTGTGCTGGGGTGGATGTTTTTAACATGTTTCCATACTTGTCCTTTGCTCCTGGGTTACATACAGTGTTTTTTGGGGGCAGACTCCTCTTGGCTAACTTCAGCTATTGACAATTTAGGTGCAAGCACGCACCCTCAGGGTTAATCTCCAAGTGCCTGTCACAGCCAAGAGATGTTTGGACAAAACTAGGCAGGTACTTCAGTGTGCTTCATTAGGGCCAGGGCTGCTTTTGGCTCTGTTCCATCTTGCCTAAAGCACTTTCTCCCCCTCCTGTGAACAGAGGTGAAGTCAGCTGCAGTCAACTGCACACAATGAGCATGAACCCTTCCTGGGACAATTCCCACCACTAAAACCATATGGAGCTTTTCCCTACAGGCATAGAGCAGTCAGCCCTCAGAGAAGGCTTCAATTTCCATCACTGCAGGCCAGCAGCAAGCTAGGCAGCCTCTTACTAAAGGTTGATTACATTGAGAGTTGCTTACTTGGACCTAACATAGGTTGGCTCTTGAAGCTATGACTTGGTAAATCAGAATTACTACATGCAAATATCAACACAACAGACCTGAAAGACACTACAAGTAGCACCTAGCTTTAGTGCAAACTGCTGCATACAGATCACAGAATGTCAGGGGCTGGAAGTGACCTCAAAAGCTCATGCAGTCCAGCACCCCTGCCAGCACAGGATCATCCATACCTGATCACACAGGAATGCATCCAGATGGGTTTTGAATATTTCCAGAGAAGGAGACTCCACAACCCCCTGGGCAGCCTGTTCCAGTGTTCTGTTACCCTCACTGTAAAAAAATTCTTCCTCATGTTTCCATGGAACTTCCTATGCCTCAATTTCCACCAGTGCCCCTTGTCCAGTCATTGGGCATCACCCAGCAAAGCCTGGCTCCATCCTCTTGGCACTCAGCCTTTACATATTGATAACCATGAATGAGGTCATCTCTCAGGCTCTTCCTCTCCAAGCTCCAGCTCCCTCAGGCTCCCGTAAGGATGATGTCCCACTCCATCATTTTCCTCATCTTGTGCAAATGAACCCCTGGGGAACTTAACAAGCACACAGTTTGCAGTGCTTCCTTGTGTATCATCTGTTGACATTTGTGGTGCTTCTTTCACTGAGGTTCTACCAGCATGTGACAATCCCAGCTGTGCCTTTGGGACACAGAAACAACCCACAGCTCCTATGTCTTGGCAGTTCCTACACTGATACCTACACTGGCTGGAGATAAAGCACAGCACTGCTGATATTAATGAACTAACAGCACAAGCTCAAGTATACAGGAAATAGGAGAGCAAAGGGCTACTGGTGCTTTGTCTGCTCTTTAGGCTGTCCTAAACAAATCACAGGCATGGCTCAACACACTATTTGGAAAAAAAAAAACAAACAAAACCATGAAGTGAATATTGCATAAAATGTAGAGATGTTCAGCAAAAGGGGGACCACCTACCATGCAGGTGATCACTTTGATGTTTCAAAAGACTTCTCTGGAGGGAAGCAATCTTTGTCAGGACATATCTCCACACGACCTCTGCTAATAAGGCCAAGACAGAGGTCAGGTATGGAAAACTGTTCTCTGAGCCTAGCTAACACCACATAGTCTATTTCCCCAACAGTACTCACTCTGTACACCTCTGTTAACCTTAGCTCTGGTCTCTTTTCTACCACCAGCATCACTCAGCAGGAATGCCCACTAGGCACAATGCCACAGCTAGCAGAGGGAACTGTCCTGCAGCTGTGCTCACAGCAGCTGTCTGTTTTCCTGAACTGAGACAAGAAGTGTGAAAACCCTTCAAATGGGATGGCAGCAGGCCTCTTGTGCAAACAGCTTGCTTCTAAAAGGCAGGCAAACACTGCTTTGTATACCTGTTTCGTGGTGTAACAGAAACATCACATCCTGCAGATAAAAAGGAGGAAGAAGAATAGGGAGAGAACCAATTACCTTGTCTGCCCCAGGTAAGTGGAGCGAGAAGCACAAAGACACAAATCGGCTGGGCATTTGATGTGGGAAAGATGCAGTTATACTCCTTAGCACTTGAATAATGCACAAGCAGCAGTGAAGTTTCTCAGGTGGCTTTAACATCCTAGACTATCTATTGTATCATGCAGGTACCTTTTTTTTTTTTTTTTTCCCATAGTGTTGTGGCAGCTTCAGACCACCTACCATTTATTTCTACACTTCTATATTTTATTCTGAAATATGGCCTGCAGCTTCCTGAAAATAGAGGGGCAGTGTGATCATTCTGATGTTCATTAAAAACTCATTGTTCTTCTTTCTGCAACTTTTAAAAAGCATTCAAGAAAACTTGTAAAAGTAGCATTCTTTAAAATCACTGTTTTCTATGTTACTCCCACAAAAGGGCTCCCTTCTCTCTATTATCACAAGCATATGTGAGGTCCATCACACCTTCAGAGGGGCACTGAAGGCTGACAGCTCCCAAGTTCACGTGGGCCACTCGCACCGCGGGACCTCCGCAAGTGCCTGGGCCACCTGCGCTGCCGTGAGGACACGCTGCTTGAGCCCGAGGGCTCACAAGACTTGGCCGTAGAGAAAGACAGGAAGAGAATCGGCACTAAGCCAGCCTGGCTCGGTGTAACGGAGTCCAGCCGCGGGAAGGCGGCGGCTGCCGCCAGGCGGGTCCCGGGACGGGGCGATCCGGCCGCTCTTAACGGGGCTCGGCGGGGAGTGCCGCTCAGCAGCATTTCCGTGTGGGGACATGGCGACCTGTGTGCAGCTAAATACCGGGGCCAAAATGCCTCTCGTGGGGCTGGGCACATGGAAGGTAACGGGCATCCCGGTGTGGCCCCCTGGTTCCACGCCCGGTCCCATTTTGTTCTGACCGCGGGGGCTTGCAGGGGGGTGTGGGTGGGGGGCAGCCCCGCTTGGCTCGGGAGCGCAGTGCAGCCGGTGCCACCGACGTCCCGGTGGGGCCGCGCCGGGATCGCCCTCTCGGTCCGGCAGTGCCCGCAGGCGAAGCCCCACGCTGCTTCTAGCTATTTTCCGCGGCTTTCCGTCCTTGCTAGCGCCTTCCTCGCCGTCCCTCCAGAATCTCAAGTCCGTGAGGAGTGTCTCCTTCCTTCCCTCCCTCCCTCCCTGCAGCTCCCCTGCTGCTCCCCTGCCAGCTGCGTCCGACGGCTCCGGAGAGCTGCCGGCCCCCTCCCGCCCCGCTCGCCTGCCGCTACAGGGGTGCCCTCGGCTCTCGTGCTGTTCTGGGATGAGTAACTTAAACCCAGGGTGAGTGAGGTTATAGCTGGAATCCTTTTGTATAAGACGCGGCTTTAGAAGACCATTCATGCGTTTCAAGCAAGTTCTGACAAAAAGCTTTGCACCACCCTTATAATGGCTGCAAAAGCACCGATCTGAAAACAAACATTACCGGACTTGTGTGAACGAGATATGCCAGCATCTCTTTGTGCACAGCTTAGGTGTCCGTTCAGGGTTTAGAAACACCTACAAGTGCACACCTCTTCTCAAGGCAGCTGCCAATGTGACTTTTGAATTTACATGTGGAATGTGCCCAGGAGAAGAGCTGGGCTACAGCATTGTATGGGATGTGGATGATCAAGTGCAGGCTATGCCCTCTCCATCAAACTAAAATTCTCCCAGAGGAGTGGTTGCTGCTTCTCTCTGTCCCAGCATTGGGAAGTGAGGAGTCCTGAACAAGAGGGATTGCAGAGCTCCCTGGCACAAAATGTGATTGCCCCTGGTGCACCCCTGGAGCACTGTCCTGGTGTTGGGTACTCTGCTCCACCTGGCTGTTGGGCTGAATTTGTGTGGGAGTGGAGCTATGGACAAATGGCTGGAGTCTGGCTTCAGGCTCTGGAGTAATTTGTAAGATGAATGTAGCTTTAAGAAAACTCAATAGGATCACTCTTCTTAAAACCCCTCTGGATGTGTTTCTTTAGGAAATGAGCTGTATGCTTTGATTTGGGATATTAAGCTACTTTTTTAATCAGTCCTCAGCTGGGCAAGCAAGAGCTGCAGTGATAGCTGCCATTGATGCTGGGTACCGCCACTTTGATTGCGCCTATGTGTACCAGAATGAGGATGAAATTGGAGAAGGGATCCAGGAGAAAATTAAGGAAGGTGTTGTGAAACGAGAAGACCTCTTCATTGTCAGTAAGGTAAGGATCTGTTGACCTAGGATCCAGGAGATAGCCTGCCTTGAACATGTTCATAGGACTCTGAGAGCAGTGGGGAAAAACTGTGTGCTGTAGTATGGAGTAATTTAGAGCACCGGTCAATGGCAATGGAAGCCTCTTTCTGTGACCTTGTTTTGTAGAGAGTTATCTAACATCTACTCTGCATTCTCCAGAGCTGATGGAGTGGGTCTGGGGTAGGGGGCCCTGAAAATGATCAGGGGGCTGGATTGCCTCTGCTGTGAAGACAGGGTGAGAGATTATCCAGCCTGGAGAAGAGGAGGCTCCAGGGAAGCCTAATAGTGACCTTCCAGTACCTGGAAGGGGCTGCAGAGAGACTGTTTGCAAAGGCCTGCAGGGACAGGACCAGGGCAATGGCTTCAGATTAGAGCAGAGCAGATTTAGATTGGATGTTAGGAACAAGTTCTGCACCAGGAGGGTAGTGTTGCCTAGGGAAGTGGTTGGGGCCCATCCCTGGAGATATTCAAGGTGACGCTGGGCAGGGCTGTGGGGAACCTGATCTAGTTGAGGATGCCTCTGCCTGCTGCAAAGGGGGTTGGACTGGATGAGCTTTGGAGGTCACTCCACCCCAGACCATTCTGTGATTCTATGATTTTCCTGGAACTGTTAAAACTAAATATTAAGCTCAAATAGTCCCAGAAAGTGTGCTGGTTTTTTACTTTGCTTTGGCAGAAAACCTTGTATTTGGGTCACCACTGAAATTATCAACTTAAAAAGAGCTCTTTAACCCTTTATCTGCCTGTAATAAGGGCTTTTATGTCTTGACTAACATACCAGGATCAGTTTTCAGTTTGATTACATATGCCACTACGGCACATAATGCCCTTGGTATTAGTAGCCAACAGCCAGCCCTGCTCCGTGCAAGCCCTATCTGAGAAACACTTGAATGACCTCACTCTGCATCACCTTCCAAAGGAGATGGGCATTCCCCTGTCAAGAACAGGACAGAAGGGTTCCAAGAGCTTTAACCCAGGAGATCACAGTGTTCTTTGGCTTTCTGTCTCTAGCTCT